>CM077245.1:5887170-6002170 GCA_039654775.1 Spinibarbus caldwelli
TGTCAGAGGGATGTTGGAGTCTTATTATTTAAAATTATATTATTTAAAACCATTTGTATTAAACATTTGTATTGAAAATTTTAAATATTGAATGAAATATATACATTTAAAATCAACATTTGTTATCTATCTTTGGTCTGCAACTTGTATATTATATTATATTATATTATATTATATTATATTATATTATATTATATTATATTATATTATATTATATTATATTATATTTATTATATTATACATTGTCCAAACCGCTTGTCCTCTGTATTGTTGCAGGGATGTTGAAGTATTATAATTAGTTTCTTAAAATATTATATTGAAACCTTTCAGTATTAAATTAAATATAATTAATTTTAAAATCAACACTTCTCAAGCACCAACTTATAATAATAAAAATATCTCATTATATTGTAATATAAGTTGGCGAACAAACCAAGAAATGCTGATTATTAAATGTAATTTCATTTCATTTAATATTGAAAACCTTCAATTAAATTATTTTAATATAAACTATTTAATATAATATAATAATTTTCCATGCTGAGATCATTGCAGTGCATTCTGGGATTTACTGTTTCCTTCACAATGAAAGTGATGTTGCCTTAGAATTTGGCCAATATGTATCTCAAAAAGCAGAATAATTATATTTTCAGCATTTCTTCTACCTTACAGTGATGCTTAAAATACATGAACGGGTTACAAAATGGGACACTGCTAAACATAAGTTTTTAGGAATTAAAATTAGTCATTAAAAATTGCGTTTAATGCAAAACATTTTAAGGCACATTTGTGTCACATTTTAATTAACAGTTTATTGCAATTGAATTTTAATTCACTAGATTGTCAAAATTATTGCATTGTTGTATGAATGCTGAAAAGAATGCCAGACAGATTGGGCAGGCTAAATAATAATAAAGGCATTTGAAGCATCCCTTCATGCTGGATATCATACCTAATAATTTTCACAACAAAAGAACATTTTGTGCAATTTGTATCTTTAATGCTATAGAAACAAGTAATAAGACACAAAAGTACCTTTTTATGCAACGTGCCAGGCCGCTTGCTAGGTTTTGGGACAAAGCTACAGTCACTTTCCTTTTATTCCCGTTGATCTTGTCATTGGCAGGGTTCCTGTTCGTGTCTCACTGGTGTCCCTAGTTGGGGGTGGCTTCCAGGGAATTGAGTGCACGCTGTGTGTGTGTGAGTGTGTGTTCATGCTCCAGTACAGCAGTCTTGACAGTATCCATGTCTCAGCACCTCTGTGCTAATTTAACCACTCATAGATGCAGAGCGGGGGAACAGGGGCCCACAGGTGAGCCCGGTTCATTAAAAAAAAAAAATCTGTAGTTTCTTTTCACGCTCTAATAGATTAGACAAGATGAACCCAAGAGGAATTTGTGTGTTCTTGGAACGGCATCGTGACTCCGGCTTGCTTTGGCGTATCGCATGTCCTTGCCTCTTCAGTCCTTACTTTTAAGCGTAGTGCATTTTTACAAAAGATAAGCTCTACACTAAAAGCACTGTATGTGGACAGACGACCATAAGATTGGAAAGGATCCAGTTTCTAAAACATCCTGTTTTATTAATTTGTTTTTTGGCAGCGGCTTTCTGAACTCTACACTCTTTCATTGAAGCAATACACTTTTCTACCTTGTATTCTAGGTGGTATGTCAGAATTCAAATGATTGTTGTAACTTTGTATGTGTGTTCAAATGAATCGTATTTTATCTATTTTTCTAGGCAGCCAAAAGCCTTTTTTTAAACCTAGAAGGGTTCCTTGCAGTCTACAACCTATATATGCAGCTTTCTTCTAAGGCCGCATCCTAACTAGACTGAATAAGGAACGCCCTACATAGGCAGCAGGTCTGTTGGTAAAATGTTGGTAAGCTAATGAAATTATAAAAATACAAAGTAATACTGAATGATATAGCACATTTTTAATTAGTTTGAGCTATTTTTATCAGTGCTACTGTATTGGATGTAAGAATGTGTGGTCACACTTTAATTTAAGATCCAATTCTCGCTGTTAACAAATCATTAACTACGACTTTTGCCTCAGTAAACTACTAATTTGCTGCTTATTAATAATTAGTAAGGTTATTGTTAAGTTTATGTATTTGGTAGGATTATGGATGTAGAATATGGACATGCAGAATATGTGCTTTATAAGTACCAATAAACAGCCAATATGTTATGAATAAGCATACTAATAAGGAACTAACTAATAGTGAGAATTGGTCCCTATACTAAAGTGTTACCAAATATTTTTACATTTTGCCCGCATTCAATGGACTTTGGGATTTCCTTTTCTGTAAATAATACTGTAAATCAAAGAATATATCTTAGAAGGTTTGTTTTGCACATAATAAAAATAGTGTTAGGATTCACAGTTTTTCTTTTAGGATCAAAGCGATTAGACTTTTTGCTCTATTGTCGTCAACATAGATGTGCACTGTGATGTAACATTGCACAGGTGTTGCATTGCTTCCCCTGTGAGCCACTGGCCTACAATCATTGTCAAAGCCATTTTATATATTTATAGCATACAGGTTTTTAGATTTATGGAGAGGTTGTCTGAAGTTTGTTTGAAATGTAGTCTGATACTGGTCAGCCTTTGCATCACAAATGCCATCCATCCTCACTTTGAGCCTGTCTTATATTTGTGAATCTTATTGGTTTGTAAAGAACAGAAAGTCTAAAGAGCTCCTAAATCTGCCAGGAGTCGAAAAGCAAGAGAAAACTGGAGTATATTGATGTAAGTAGTTATTAGGGATGGCTCGATGCCATAATTTTGGCTTCGGTACAATACCAGAATGTAATACCTCGGTATCGATACTAAATCGATACCATAGGTGACAAATAACCAGCCTCAAAAGATAAGTGAATTGAAAACAATTTTATTAAAATAATAATAATAATAATAAATATCTTAATAGCATTGTATCAAACTGTAACAAAAAACTTACAGGGAACATAGGTTACATTATGATGTTGGAGAAAAAAAATATATAACTGAAGTAATACAATGAAAATATATTCAAATCTTCTTATCTGTTCAGTGCAAACACATAGTGCAAGCAAATTCTCAAAATGTAACAAAAAACCTTCTGAGAACATAGGTTACATTTTGACTGAGTTTGAAGGGGAAAAAATACAATTAAAGTAACGCAATTAATGCAACACGTTGCTGTATTGTAAAGTGTTATTCTAACAATCAAAGTAATATTCAAAAACACGTTATTACTTCTCTCTCTCTCTCAGATATAAATCTCGCTCTCTCGGCTACTTCATATAAGCGGTCGGCAGCACGGCAGAAACATTCATTTCATATCATTGATATTAAAATTAATATAGCAAAGCTCTTGCTTAATTCAAATTCAATTAATATTCAATTAATATTCGATTGTATGAAATGCAAGTGCATATATTACGTGACCAAAACTTCACTGGTTCTAGCGTGTCACACATGCACATTTGAGCTTACTGTATCGCATCTGTATGTGCGTTGATCAGTTGTAAATAAAAGTTCAAATTAAATCTGAATTTATGAATGATGCACTCACCTGTCGATCTCTTAATTCTCTGAAAAGATCAGGATGAGCAAGCGACAAATGCTTTAAAAGGTTTGATGTGTTGCCTCCTGTGGCAACACGTGATTTATACTATAGCAACACTTGCATACAGGTGCAGTAAGGTCAGTTCGTTCACGTTTGTCATCTGTTTTGTATGCAAAGTAATGCCATATTTCACTTCTACTGTTCTCTTTATTTATTAATTTCGGGTGCTTTGATAGAGTTTCATCTGTTTGATCCATCGTGTTGTTCTGTTGTCACATTTACCGGTTGCGCAGCAATTTGGGAAGCACTGCCACCTACAGGTGCACTTCACAACAGCAGCGTATGAAATACCGAATTGAGCAAAATTATGATATCGTACCGATAGCTTTCCTGTAGCTCAAATAGTACAGCATGGCGCTAGCAACGCCAAGGTCATGGGTTCGATTCCCAGGGAAAGCAAGAGCTGATAAAATGTAGAAACTGTAACTTGAATGCAATGTAAGTCACTTTGGATAAAAGCGTCTGCTAAATGCATAAATGTAAATGTAAATGTCGTACCGATTGAAATATAATATATACCGGTTTTTTTCTAGTACCGGTATACCGCGCATCCCTAGTAGTTATATACCCTTGACATATTTAAATTTTGAAGTCTGATAGACAAAATGATTTGGCTTATTAAATATATAGATGTCACATTAAAAATCATATGGTCTATCAGGTTCCATACGAGCCAGTTTTAGTTTGATACCATCATCGATTTGATCCCCTGATCTCTAGTCACCCTTACGTTGACCAGATGTCAAATCCCATCTTGTAGAGCATTTTCCCCCTTCTCCTTGCGGTCTCGCAGAGTAATGGCCCATGTAGGCAGTGCGTCAGAGGAGGAAACAAAAATAAAAATATATGAAAACAATACTGCCATCACTCCTCATAATTAGCGGGCAGCCGATCAATGGCTGACGAGATGGTTTAGCCTTTCGAATGATTTTTTTGCTGCCTTGATTAGTGCTTGGTATGCAATCGTGATCACTAAGTAGTAAGAAGAGACTCCGTGGTTCCTTTCCAAAACCTTAATGAGTAATTCCTTAATGGGTACTTTTGCCTTGCTTTACGGTAAAAATTTCTAAGGTGAACTTTGAAATATGTATTGCTAAAAGCATTATGTAAATAAATATATATTGTATTGTTTAGAACCCATCAGCTACTTTTTTTTTTTTTTTCTAGTTTTAAGCATAAATCTGCCAAAATTTGGTGATGTTTATGCTTAAAACAACATAAATCCAGTTGCTGAAAGTTGTTTTGTACTTGTTGTTGAGTCTGTGAGACTTTAGGGTTTTTAAATTTCTGTTGGACTGCAAGGGCTTAGTGTACCTTTAGGGCCATATCCTATGTAGGCAGTAGCTCACTAGGTTTGGAACAGAGCTCATATAATTAGAAAAGAGATCAGCATACGTGGCTGCTACCTGTATAAGAACATTTCATGTAGGCTCCTCTCAGATTTCACCTTCGCTCTTTTACTCTCATCTTTCTTTCTCATCTTTCCTCATTCTTCATCCATCCGTTCATTAGTCCTCATTCTAATCCCCCCCGCTGGTGTCAGTAACCTTCATGTTCAGCTATTCATCAAAACCACAGCAGAAGCAGAGGTGAGATACGACACAGGTGGAGTGTCAGGTTAATTTTTATAACAACTTGCCTCTTTTCTTTTCTTTTCTTTTCTTTTTGGCTGCTGATAATCTAATGTGGTTCGTTGCTGACATGCAGATGCATTATTGGCTGTTGCCTCGTGCTATGCTCGTGATGGAGCAGTAACGCAGTGATCTTGAAGTTAGAGAGAACACGGATGCTCCGACTTTCAGAAAAACACTCTTTGCTCTAGGCAAAGTCACACAGCTCCTGCTCTGCACCTCTCACATACTCTGGTTGATAAAACATGAGCAAAGAGAGTCCCTGAGATAGGAGTGTGCGGAATGAAAGAAATGAATGAGTAATCACTGATGACTTCATTATTTATTTTAATGTCTTTCAGGATTTTCTGAAAAAAAGAGAGAAAAAAGTACAGTAAGCTAGCCAAGAGCTTTTGAAGGACTGTAATATCTGTTGAGCCCTCTTTACTTGGGAATTATTTTCTTTATTTTGTTTCTTGCTATTTTATTTATTTTTTAAATTTATTTATTGATCTTTCATCACTCAGCAGACTTAAATTTCTCAGTTGTTTAGCTGAAGTATTCATTTTGTCTCAGAAATTTCTCCTAGAATTCCAAAAAATGGGTCAATTTTTGACATCTAGTTAAGATTGTAGAAAATTAATGTGGAATGTGCTTTTTTTTCTTTCTTTTTTTTTTATTTTCTGAGAAAAAGTTCATTTTGAGAACTTTAACCTTTCTTTGTTTGCAGATTTTGGTCTCTCAACATGGTTTTCGATATTGATGAGAGTCTCAGTTTAATCTCATTCTCTTGGAGTAACCATTGACATATTCATGAGATTGATTTATTTGGATGAGACCAAAACTATATAAGAGGTGTGGATAACATAGATGTTTTGGGTTTGAAAGTATTTGAGAATTATTTCAAAGTTAATATTAAAAAGTCTCTGACTTTTGAAACTTTGTCAGATGTTGCTTAGGGTATGAAAATCTAGAAGAGATGACTGAGATTACTAGAGTTTAGAGGCAGGAGACTTAAATAAAACCTAATTTACTTGGGTCTTAATTAAATTTTTGCTGTCTAGGAGAAACAATTGAGAGATTAAGATGATGTTTTTTTCTTTCCTACAGGGTAAGCAACTCAGAGCAAAATACTTAATAATAAAAACCTTGTAGGTTCTTGTGGATGAGGCCAGAACAATATTGGAGACAATGTTTTTGTCTTTCACCTGACAAACGGTTAGTCAGGAGATAAATGAGCCACATCCCGTGCTTGTGAATGCATAATCAGCGAGAGTCAGTTTGCTAAATGTCTATATTGGATCAGTTTCCTGGACACGAGGGCATTTACAGTCTGTGCCCCATTAAACATGAGCTGTGTCCTGTTCCTCTATGCATTTGGTTCTATATTTAGAGTCATTTGTCCTGTTTCTCATTAGAGAGTGAAAAGCGAGAGAGCACGTGAGTGAGAGAGCGAGTCAGATCGCTATTAGTGGATCTGATTCCTGAGATGATTGTTTGAATATGCTGTATCTACTGAGACGGATAGGTTTCTGTAAGAGGATCTGCGGTTAGTGGCCCCTGAGCTGGTTTATCAGAGCCAGATCAGAACGAGGATCGAGCCAGAGGAAATGTTCACCTCATCGGTCCATTATTCATCATTTATGCTGTTGGAGGACACCCACATCTGTCAAACGTTCGGTTGTAATGACATATTTGAGTGAGTAATCCAAGCTCTGTCTGAATAAACATGTCTGCTGAAACATTTCTGTCACTTTATATTTGCAAGTATTTATAGGAGTTGCACTGCAAACCCTCTTTTGTATTTCTGTCACTATGTGCATTTGTATGAATGGCCTTATTTTTGACTAGGCTTAAAGATTTAAAATGACAGTTTCTTTTTCTACAAGTCTGTTAGAACTTAAGATCATATACTGTAACATTCAGTAAGATTGAATTAATTATTTAAATATTCACAGAAAGCATTTATAATCCAATATACACTACCATTCAAAAGTTTGGGCTCGGTAATATTTTAAAACGTTTTTGAGAAGGCTTTTATGCTCACTAAAGCTGCAATTATTTGATCAAGCATACAGTAAAAACTGTAATATTGTGAAATATTATGATAAAAAAAACAACAACTTTTTTTTCTGTTTGAATATATTTTAAAATGTAATTTAGGGATGCAAAGCTGAATTTTCTGCATCATTACTTCAGTCTTCAGTGTCACATGATCCTTCAGAAATCATTCCAATATGCTGATTTGCTGCTCAAGATATAATTCCTATTATCATCAATGTTGAAAACAGTTGTGCTGCTCAATATGATTGTTTGATGAACAGAATGTTCAGTTCAAAAGAACAGCATTTATTTGAAATATAAGTCTTTTGTAACATTATAAATGCCACTCATTTAATGCATCCTTGCTGAATAAAAGTATTAATTTCTGTATAAAAATCATATTGACCACAAACTGTTGGTAGTGCATGTTCTCGCTTAGTAGATACAAACATCCGCTCTTCCAGAGGATTGCATGTTGCAAGTCTCTGAAAGTTGGGTTGATAATTGTCTTTACCATTGCCGAATGCCTAGTAATGTTTATGAATGACAATCAAATTAGTTTTTTGCTGCAACAAATAAACATTTTGGAGGGAAAATGCTAATTATAGAGTAAATCGGTGCATGAAATTCATAATATCAAGGAAACAACACATGCTTTTTGTTATTGCTGATACCTATATGCATTGAAAAGCAAGCTTGCAGCTAGTACAGTGAGTACCACCAGCGGGGTAGACAGTTGAAGACAGTTCCAGCGGTACTTCAAGCTGGAGAGGACTTGGTTTGATTTACAAAGGAAAACACAAACACAGATCCATATCCCTTTGTAAACAACTGACAGTTTGTTTGTGAGTAGCCTTGATTTAATATAAAAAGCTTAATTTTAATGTTTCCTTATAGGATTAACTCCTCCATTGCACTGACACTCCACTGCAATATCTGACAGTCGACAGAGAATGTGCACTCATTTCCAGTCAATCCCCAAACGTATTGCTCATTTGCATAAAGTTAAACTTTTCTCAACTTTGTCTTGTCGCTGTCGTTTTTGTCACTGGATGTCGCCAGCTCTCATTAAAAATGAATGAGATCATGTCGCTGGCAGTGTGAAAGGAGCTTTAGAGATCTATGACTTTTGATTGCAGAGTTTGTTGTTTGAGAACAGTATGAGATTTCATTGAGGTTATTCTGAAAACCTAGACGTGAGATTACAAGAATCATAAAAGCGAGAGCATTACTCTCAAATACATAACCATATATAACCAAATTCATACCAAATAATGATCATTTAAGGAAAATTGTATATACACATAACACATTTAAAAATAAAGGTTTCCAAAAGAATGTGTTCCACATTTTTCATTGTTTCTGTGATTAGTTCTTGAAAGAACCATCTTTTTTTTCGTTGTGTGAAGAACATTTCATATTCTAAAGAACCCTTTTCCACTATAATCTTTTCTTTTGTCCAATGGAAAGGTTGCATTGATGTTAAAGGTTCTTCATGGAACCATTAATGCTAATAAAGAATCTTATTTTTTAAGAATTCTTTTTTTGGCATCTATGGTTCCATGAAGAATCTTCAACATCCATGGAACTTTTCCATTCCACAAAAGGCTCTTTATAGTGCAAAAAGGTTCTTTTGATTTTTTTTTTTTTTTTTAATGTTCTCTACTAAGGAGAAAGAAAATGGTTCTTTTAAGAACTGTTCACTGAAAAGTTCTTTGGTGAACCCAAAATACTCGTTCCCTATCAAAAGCTACTCTCGATGCTGCGGATCAAACGCTAATGAGAACATATTTTGTTCGACCGGTTGTGAAGCACGTGTGTCAAAAACGCCAAGAATTGGCTTAAATAACCTCGGTAGGTGACGTAACTGATTACACACACTTGGAGGTTATAAATAGATGTGACACGGAAACATCCTCAGGTTTCTTTGTCTTCAAGGACCGCATTGTGTGTGTGTTGTGAGAAAGCAGAGAGGAAAAAAAAAAGGATATATATAATATATATAAGTAAAGTACTTACATTATCATGGCAGAGTCTGATAAGAGATGCGTGCCTCCGTGTCAGAGGCTCATCTCGGAGGACGATCCTCACAGATTCTGTTTTGAGAGTTTGGGGGATGAGCACGCTGCCCTCGGGCTCGAGGGAGAATGCGTGCACTGCGATGTTTTGCCTATCAAAGTGCTTTTTGGACAACTCACTTTTTTCAAAGATGAGCGAGCCGCCGCTCCCTCAGTAAGATCCTGGGGGTCACCTGTTGATCTGGTTGAGGCGTGTGAGACGGGTCCGCCCCTTTCTCTCGCACTCTCGCCGGATCACGAGGTCCTCGCGTCCGCTTCTGAAGCGTGCTTCGGCGCTTCTTCTGAACGGGCCGAGGATACTTCATCTCATGCTTCTGCGGAGATGGAGAGCGCCACCTCAGAGCGCTCCACTCGCGATGATAGAGTGTATGAGGAGTTACTCGAGGTGGTAACTCAAGCAGTCGATCGTTTAAAACTATACTGGCCGCAGGAGCAGGAGACCCCCAAACGCTCAAAGTTAGATGACCGCTTTCTGTCAGGTGGCCGAGGGGAGGGGCCTCACGATGGTCTCTCCCCTTCTTTGACGATCTCCATGATGAGCTAGTTCGTTCATGGAGTAAGCCCTATTCGTCCCATGTCTTCGTGCCATCGACGTCGATTTATTCGACTATCGTGGATGCAAAGGCATGGGGCTACAGCATGATGCCCCAGGTGGAAGAGACGCTTGCGGGCTATCTCTCCCCTGGGACTTCATCCTCCCTAAAAAAGCCTATGCTCCCCACCAAGCCTTGTAGAATGATATCCTCGCTGGTGGGGAAAGCTTTTCAGGCAGCGGGTCAGGCTGGTGCTGCCCTGCACACCGTGGCGGTTCTGCAGGTGTACCAGGCTGACCTGCTCAAAGACTTGAGCTCAGGCGGGACCATCGATGAAGAGGCGTTTTCCGAACTTCGCGGGGCTACAGATCTGTCTCTCCGTGCGACTAAGCAGACAGCCCATGCCATCGGCCGTTCTATGGCTGCTATGGTCTCCACTGAGAGACATCTGTGGCTGAACCTCACGGGAATCAAGGAGAGGGATCGATCTTTCCTTCTTGATGCCCCCGTCTCGCCTTCCGGCCTATTTAGCGATTCTGTCAACTCAGTCGCCACTAGATTTCGGGAGGCGAAGCGCTAGGAAGAAGCGTTTGTGAGGTTTCTCCCCCGCCATGCTCAAGCGTCAGGACTGTCGGCCACCCAGTCCCGACCAGGTTCGGTTTCTCTGAGGCGAGAAGCCCAGAAGGAGAGTGTGACAAGTCGTGCGCCCCCTCGAAGAGACTGGGGAGCGGCTCGCCGCACTTCTCAATCCGCATCGAAGAGACCGGACCTGCGGAGCATCATCTCCGCTAAGAAAAAGTACTGAGGCTGGTGCGCCCAGGACCGTGGGGGTGTGCCCCCCTCCGGGGAGGGGCATATAAAATTCCAACAGAGAGTAGAGGCTCCTTCCTGGCACCCTCAGGGGGCCGCTATACAATCTCTGCCACCACTGGTGTTTCAGAGACCAGTGGTCTCCAGCGAAATGTTTGGTGTTCGGTTGCCTCCTGCCACGTTTCAGGACACCAGACATCTAACTTCCCCCCATCAAAGCGAAGTGTCAAAACTAGTGCCCCTTTCAGAGAGGCTGGCAGCGTGGAAGCTACTGCCAAATATCTCTCCGTGGGTAGAAAGGACTGTAGAGAAAGGCTTCAGGATTCAGTTTGCATATTGGCCTCCGCGTTTCAATGGCGTGGTCTCCACTTCCGTGAAACCGGATGCATTTATTGCATTTAGTGCATTTATTGACACAGGAATTACAAGCTCTGTTGGACAAAGGGGCCATAGAACGTGTTCCCCTGCCAGACAGAGACTCAGGCTATTACAGCTGGTATTTTCTGTTTCCCAAGAAAGATGGGGGGGTTGTGTCCGATTTTAGATCTTCGCGGTTTGAACCGCTACCTCAGAACATACAAGTTCAAAATGTTGACAATCAAGATGATTGTGTCTCAGATTCAATCGGAGGATTGGTTCGTGATAATCGATCTCAAGGACGCATATTTTCACATAGAAATCTTGCCACAACACAGGAAGTTCCTGAGGTTCGCATTTCAAGGGCGAAGCTTACCAGTATCAAGTTCTTCCATTCGGCCTAGCTTTGTCACCTCGCACGTACACGAAATGCATGGATGCAGTACTGGCTCCTTTGCGACTCCAGGGCATCCGCATTTTAAATTACATAGATGACTGGCAGATTCTGGCTCAGTCTCAAGAGCTTGCGCTTCGACATCGGGATGTCGTCCTAGCTCATCTCGAATATCTGGGGTTGAGACTCAATGCCAAGAAAAGCGTTCTCTCTCCTGCTCAGAGGACAACGTATTTGGGGGTTGTATGGGATTCGATCACGATGCAGGCACAGCTGTCTCCTGTACGCATCGAATCCATTCTAAACGCCCTAAAGAACATCAAGCTAGGCAAGAGGATTACTGTTCATTACCTTCAGAGGGTTCTAGGTCTCATGGCAGCTGCATCCACGGTGATACCTTTGGGTCTCCTGCACATATTTCAGTTGTGGCTCAGAGCCAGGGGATTTCATCCAAGGGCCAATCCCCAGAGGCAAATAAGGGTTACACGCCAGGGGCTTTGTACCCTTTCTATGTGGTTCAGACCCCGGTTTCTGACTTTGGGTCCCACTCGAGGTCTGTGTTGTCGTCGCAAGATGCTAACAACAGATGCTTCCCTCACGGGCTGGGGTGCGGTCTTGGATGGCCGTCCAGCCCAAGGGATCTGGAGAGGCCATCTTCTCGATTGGCACATCAATTGCCTCAAAATGATGGCTCTATTTCGGGCCCTGAAATACTTCCTCCAGCAGTTGAGAGGCTACCATGTCTTAGTGCGGGTGGACAACACGGCGGTAGTCTCTTACATAAATCACCAGGGCGGACTGCATTCGCGCCACCTGAACAGGCTAGCGCAGCAGGTTCTGCTTTGGGCACAGGACAAGTTCCTGTCCCTCAGGGCGATTTACATCCCCAGGCATATGAATGTGGGAGCAGACAAGCTGTGACACATGGGGAATGGAAACTCCACCCCGAAGTAGTCAGTCAAGTCTGGGAAAGATTTTACGAAGCAGAGGTGGACCTCTTTGCTTCACAGGAGACAGCACAATGTCCCCTCTACTTCTCTCTGACTCCTCCAGCTCCCCTGGGTCTGGACGCTATGGCCCATATGTGGCCCAGACAGGGTCTTTACGCATTTCCTCCTGGCCAAGGTCCGTCAACAGGGGTCTCGCCTCTTACTGATAGCGCCCCGTTGGCCGACCAGAGTATGGTTCTCAGATCTAATATCCCTCCTCGACGGCTCGCCGTGGGCGATTCCGGTCAGGAGAGATCTCCTATCTCAGGCGCAGGGGACAGTATTTCATCCCCGGCCCGAGCTCTGGAACCTTCATGTCTGGCCCCTGAGGGGGACCAACTGAGACATGCTGGGTTTCCAGCCGACGTAGTAGAGACTATTCTAAGCGCTAGGGCTCCCTCCACTAGAAGTTGTTATGACTTCAAATGGCACATTTTCGAAAATTGGTGTATGGCACACCATGTAGACCCAGTTCACTGCCAAGTTGTTTCAGTGCTGGAGTTCCTGCAAGAGAAATTGTCCTGGTACTCTCAGAGTCTATGTGGCCACCATTATGGCTTGCCATGTTCTGATTGATGGGGTTTCTGTGGGAAAGCACCCTCTAGTTGCCCGCTTCATTCGGGGAGCTAGGCGGTTAAGGCCGCCCACTAGAGCGACAGTCCCTTCATGGGACTTCGCTATTGTGCTCGAGGGTCTGGTCACGACCCCTTTCGAACCACTGGAGTCAGCACCTGTCAGGTTTCTGTCTCTAAAGATGTTTTTTTTTTTTAATGGCCATTACTTCTCTTAAGAGAATTGGGGATTTGCAGGCTCTGTCAATCTCGCCATCCTGCCTAGACTTTGTCCCTGGGCTGGTCAAAGTTATTTTGCATCCTCACCCGAATTATCTTCCGAAAGTTCCATTCCAGTCGTTCTTGAAGCCTTCTGCCCTCCGCCGTTCACGACACCGGAGCAGAAAAGACTTCACTTACTGTGTCCAGTACGTGCTCTTCAGATCTGTAAATGGTGTAAGTCGGAGCAACTTTTCATATGCTATGGGGGCCGCAACCGGGGGACGGCTGCCACAAAGCATACTATATCACATTGGGTGAGGGATGCTATTGCCCTAGCCTATGAGGCGCATGGTCAAACTTCGTCTCTAGGAGTTAGAGCCCATTCAACCAGGGAGGTTGCATCTTCTACGACTTTGGCAAGAGGTGTCCCCTTGCAGCAAGTGTGTGATGCAGCAGGCTGATCCTCTCCGCACACATTTGTCGGATTCTATAGTTTGGATGTCCATGCTACTCCGGGCTCGCATGTCCTTGAGTCAACATCCCATAGGCATGTCTGAGACCTTTTTCAATGTTTGTGCGCACACTCCACAGCCTTGGGGGGTCCAGACACTTTCAGTGTGTTGGCGTTGGTATTCTCGTTCCTATTAGCGTTTGATACGCAGCATCGAGAGTGGCTTTTGATAGGGAACGTCTCGGGTTACTTGACTGTAACCCTGTTCCCTGAAAAAGCGGGAACGAGATGCTGCGCCTCAATGCCGCACTGTAGGTGTGCCTGGACGTCCTTTCAGACAAAGGTGTAACCTGAGGATGTTTCCGTGTCATATCTATTTATAACCTCCAGGTGCGTGTAATCAGTTACGTCACCTACCGAGGTTATTTAAGTCAATTCTTGGCGTGTTTGACACACGTGTTTCACAACTGGTCAAACAAAGAATGTTCTCATTAGCGTTTGATATGCAGTATCTCGTTCCCGCTTTTTCAGGGAACAGGGTTACAGTCAAGTAACCCGAGATGTTCTTTAGCTTCCCTATGAAACCCCCTTTTGGAATCTTAATTTTTAAGAGTGTATTATTTGAGGTCTTAGTTTTGGATGCTGGTGCAGAATATCGTAGGCGTTCTGAGATGTGCCTTGTTCCTCGCTAGAATTGATCAAGGTTGCTGTCGAGAATGCAATTTAGACTATACTATAACTTTAATCCTAGACTTGATTTAATCATGAAAACAAATCTCTGACATTGAACACATGAGCTCAAGTGCAGCTGCTCTCAGGAAAAAAGAGGATTGTTGTCTTCCACACCAACTCCTCTTGTACATGGATAAGACACTTTTACCCAACCAAATACTGCAGATATGATTGATTTTCATCTGCTGTTTTTGAAGAGCACTTGTGGTTCTATTTCCGCACAGGCGGTATATCTTATAGAGAATATAACGTCACATACACTCAATCTGATTTTGTCCACTAATGCAATGTCCTGCTCTGGTAGTGAAACTTGATTTTAAAGGGGCCAAGTGTCTTTAGATGGGAGGAGCCTAGGATAAATCTTCATGACAGCCAAACTTTCAGAGAGACATGAAGCCTCAGAGATCTTCCTCTTCGCATAAATATTTGATCATATTCATCTCGTATACTAATTACATTTCTGACAGCTCATTAAATACATCCTGGAATAGAAATCTGAAGATAGCTCATAGGTACTTTTAGCAAGTCTTGTGCGTTAAAGGGTTTTCTGATTAACATTTATTTTGATATTTTTTTTTATCATAAAAAAATTAATCAGCTACCATACCATAAATCATTGTGTGTGTGTGGTTGATTTTCTGCTTTAAAGATGTATTGTATCTTCTTATATTTAGTTTTTAATTCTTTTAAAATATCCTGAAGTGGTTATTGATTTCTTTGAAATGTTTTGAAGTTGCTTGTTGAAAGTTTTTCATTTGAAAAGCCCCTGTAAGTACACTACAGAATAAAATCTAAGTAAGCACTAAACCCCATGGAGAATATGTTGTTTGCATTTTCTGCATTTCACATTTAAAAAGCAAAGTGCAAGTCAATATTTTATGACCTATTTATCTCTGCAATGTTTTATTTGCATAAACTGTATTAAAAATGTATTGAAATATTTAGAACTGAAAATGTGCAGTAGCCAAACTTTAGAACTGACATTTCGGTAAATCAGCCAGTTATCAACCAAGCCCAATAATCTAAAATAGCCAGATTAATTGACCTTATTATTTTTTTAGGTCTATCACTAATTTTTATGCATCAGTTGACATTTAATTATATTTTGTGACATTTACGTAAGATATAACTGTACTGAAAATCCACTTTCTTCGTCAGATGGGTCATAATTTACTGACTTGAATTGTGCTGTTTATACGTGAAATTCATAAGAAACAAACATTTGAGTCTCCAGGGAGTTTTTCTTCTATAGATTGAATTTATTCTGTATTGCACTTCTAGTGGTTCTTATCTTTCAGATGAAGAACTTTCAGAGACCACTTCAAAATATTGAAAATACATTTTTGCTTCACAAGACATTAATTGATGGACTGGAGTGGTGTGGATTGTTTTTATCAGCTGTTTGAACTCTCATTCTGATGGCACCCATTCACTGCAGAGGAGCCATTGGTGAGCAAGTGATATAATGCTAAATTTCTCCAAATTTGCTCTGATGTGGAAACAAACTCATCTTAGACTATTCATTTAAAAATCTTCTGTGGCAGCCATTTACTTTCATTGTATAAAGAAAAAAAACAAAAACAAACAAAAATTAGGCTATAAACATTTCCTTTTGTGTTCCACAGAAGAAAGTCATACAGGTTTGAAATGACATGAGGGTGAATAAATGATGACAGTATATTCATTTTGGAAGAACTATTCCTTTAATTGCTGTTTTTACCGAAATCATTGTGACATTCAAGAGGTCTCATTTGTGATGTCTCTTTCTAGTGGAGTGTTCTAGCCTTTGATGCTAAATTATAAATCATAATTCTCATCTCTTGAATAAAAGCTGTGGGTTGAAGCAGCATCTTTCTCACTAATTGCATTAGTGATACAGTAGGAACAGCAAGAGCTCTCTTGCCTGCCGTTTCTATTTCTAACACTGTACACGTTGTTTCGGTTGTGCTCCGCTCCCCAAGCAAAACGCCCTGATGTCTCTGGCTACATTTCAGATGTCTGACCCCCACTTAATCAAGATGTCTTGCTGTAGCTCTGCGCTTCTGTTTAAAGATTGTGAACACATGCTATTGTGCTCCTAAATGCTTCTTTCTCTCGTTCCCCTGCTCACTGTCTATCCCTGCGTGTCTCTTTCATTTTTCATGTTCTTTCTTGCTCTGTTTGAACCTGCAGACAAGTGCTTAGTTCTTGCCTACACTTTCTTATATTAACTAACAGGTATACTCCTACAGACAAAGCAAGGTATGTGTCATGAAACCAAGAACAAGAACATGTTCTGGTTATATTACATCCCAGCATCAAGAAATAATAATTGTATTTTGGAGAAGTGTGTGATCTTTAACAAGAAGAACTACAAAAACAGCTCAAAAGTTAAACTTCTGAATGCACCAATATAGTGAGAATGTCAGGTACCAAAAAAAGGTTTATAATGGTCCTAAAAATATATACTTTGCTGCATTTCTTTCTTTAGTTGAAATGTTTGGAAGGCTGCTTTAAACAGTAAAACAGTAAAAATGTAATTGTGACTTTTAATTGCAACTTCAGATCTCACAATTGCGATTTTTTTTTTTTTTTGTAATTGTGCCTGTTTTGTCTCACAATGTGACAATTGTTCCTTATTTTAGACTCAAACTTACCTGTTTTGTTTTTACTCTGATCCCCCATGGAGAATATGTTGCTGGTATTTTCTGCATTTTTCACAATCTGTATTAAATGCCAAATTAATTGGCCTATTTATTTTTAGGTCTATCACTAATTGGTAATACTTTGCAATAAGGTCACATTGGATAACGTTAGTTGTTGCATTAACTAACATTACATAGGAATTAGCAATACATTTGTTACAGTATTTATTAATCTTTGTTAACACTCATTAACTATTCATTGTTAGTTAAAACAACTTCCTTATTATTTTAATAATTTATTAGTAAATGTTGAAATAAACCAGGTTAAATAAAAATTAATAAATGCTTTAGAAGTATTTCTCTTTGTTAGTTCATGGTAACTAACATGAGCTTTTTGTAAAGTGTTAGCCATTTATTTTCATATAAGAGAAGTGTATTGAAATTCCAGATTGATACAGAAGAGTATAATTTCATCTGTGAAATGTATAAAATACAAACAGCATTTTCTTCATTAGGCTTTTCTTGCATACTTTGAATTTATTCTGCATTTTCTTTAGTTCTTTGCGGCTTTTTTATTTTTATTTTTTATTGCTAGGAAACCTGTTTTCGCCTAATTGTGACTTATGTTCCCCTTAACTGCGAATTTGCGTCTTACAATTGCGACTTTGTTTCTCGTAATTGTGACTTTATTTCTCACTGCGTGACTCTTATTTCTTTTTTTAGACTTATAGTTACCTGTTTTGTATTTTAGTTTGAAACATAAAAAACAAAAACAGTTTTTCACAGAAATGTGACCTAAACAACATGTGAATATCATTTCTTTCTGCTAATTGGTGAATCAGAAAACAGTAGATGCAGGAAATGATTACTCAGAAATATAATAAGCATATCCAGAAACTAAGAGCCAAGCTATAAAAACCATATTTGCTGCAGCTTTACTTAGAATTCAGTCCTTTCAAATGGAAACCACAGGCGTATGGGCATCGTATAGCTGTATCATCATTAACTCTGATAATGACTCATGTCGATACAGAGGACGTGCCGTACTCACCCTCTTTTGACTTAACAACCATTCCTTTTGTTCATTAGCCTGGTTCGACCACCTTCATGCCTGTGTATAACTGGAAAGACCTAATGAGCTTTTTCTCATCAAAAGTTCATCAGTTCGGCTTAGCAATCATCCGTATTGTAATATTTTCCTTGCCATCTCTCTCTTATCCGATTGTCACAGGGAATCTCATTTAGGAAGACGGAAAGGCCTTGCAGCTTTAGTTCAGTCCAGTTGCTCTAAATCAAATAACCTGCTACAGTGTTTTAGTGTTTTTCTCAGTAAGCCTTTATGGTCGAAATCTTGAGAGGCCAATTGCTATGCTGGACCTTTTTGTAGGCGTGAGTGTATTTGAGCTCTCTGTGAGAGAGAAAAGGCTCTGAGGCTGCATATACACAAGGTATTTTCCGTCTCATATCCCCGGTCAGTGTCAGCAGATAGTCATCCGAGCATCTTTCACCTGATACCAGTGAATTTGAAGATCAAGACGCGATGTGCGCTGAGAAACCAGATTTCTCATATCGCTTAAAACCGTGGGTTTTTGTGCAGAACAGATTGGTTGTACGTGCTTAGGTAATTATGGGCAAATGCATTTTAAAGTCGTGTTGGATTTTATTTTGCTCTTTATCCCATGTGTGAGGCCCGTCGAATGTGTAGTGTTCATTTTGAGTCGAGTTGTTTTCAGTGTGGAGAGATGAGAAAGATTAACCTTCACGTATCTGGTTTTTCGTTTACACTTATAAGAGATACATCTCGCCTGTTCACGTACTCAAGGTCAAGCTGTTATTTTAGAGAAACAGAACCTTGCTCAGAAACACTACTGTTGGTCATATCATGAAAAAAAAAAAAAAAAACAGGATTTTCCTTGCTCTTATGAAAAATAAATGTAGGAATATCATGTAGACATCACAACCAAGGGTTTAACAGTTCAAATTTCTCATTTTCTGTAAAACAAAACTTCTATATTAACGCAAAGTTAGCATCAGCAATTCATTGTTAAAGTCACAACACATACACTACCATTCAAAAGTTGGGGTTAGTAAGATTTTTATTGATTGATAGATTGGTTGATTAAAAGGAAATTCATTTGATTCAGAAAGGATTAAATTGATCAAAAGTGACATTTATCATTTCTGAAGGATCATGTGACACCGAAGACTGGAATAATGGCTGCTAAAAATTCAGCTTTGCATCACAGCAAAAAATATAATTTTTAAATATATTAAAATAAAAAAAAAGCTGTTTGACGGTAATAATATCGCTATTTCACAGTATTGCTATTTTACTGCGTTTTTGATCAAATAAATGTCATGGTGAGCAGTAGAAACTTCTTTTGAAAGCTTAAAAAAACTTACTGACCCCAAACTTCTGCACATAAATATATACCTACAAAAGTTTGAATCTAGCCAAGGTTTTAAGTTAGGCTTTAGCATAAATCATTATAATTTCTAATTTTAAATGCATCCAGTAAGGCCAGCAATAATGATTTTCCACTTTGATTTCATAATATTATTATTCTTATACACGTGACAGATTCCTCTTTGGGAGTTATTTATTTCTCCTTACTAGATTTATCTCGGCTCAGGTTTGTTTTTAAAGATTATTGGGTAAGCAAGCACACCTTTATAGCTAGTTAGGTTAGTACACATCAACCAGTTAAAACCAACCTGGTCTCATGACGAAAACGTACCTGTGGGAACTTTTTTGCAAGACACGAAATATGTGCCGCCATGTACGTTTCGTGACACATTCGACATGAAATGTCCACTGGGTGGCGCTAAAAGAGGGTTTTTTCCCCGGAACAGATGAACGTACATATGGTACATTTTATGTGACGTTGGTTTTGTACGTGTCACCGCAGTTCTGTCTTTAAATGTCTGTTGAGTGGTGCTATAAGTCTAATGCTGTGTGACGGTTTAAAATATCGTACTTATATGTATGTACTTATTGGTACGTAATTTGCGCCTTGCGAAGTTCCCTGAGGTAAGTTTTTGTCATGAGACCAGGTAGGTTAAAACACAGTTGAGAAATAGCTCTAGTATTTCCAGGCTGAAAAAAATCAATCTAAAACCAGCAAACAAACTAGCCTGACCAGGCTTGGAGAAAAACTAAGAACTGCAAACCATCTTAGGCTGTTTTTAACTAAATATATAAATTAAATACAATTCATAGTTTGTGTTGTCCCTTTAAACGCAAAATGATCTCAAAATAATAAGTGCTTACACTAATATTCTCCAAAAGCCCACTTTGCCTACAGTATATCATTTTTGGGGGGCACAAAAGGAACTTGTTCTGTAGAAAGACCCCCTCAAGTCCATCTGTCTGTGTCCCGCTGCTTTGTGCGTCTCATACAAGTGTATTATCACCCGGCCAGCCACCACTCTTCCCTTCATTTAGACTATCGATCCTTGTTTTTTCTCGTTCTCAGCGCTTTGTGTAATCGAATAGATCCAACACCAGCTCTCTGCCGTTGTCTTATAGGACCAGCGTCGAGCAGTCGCAGTCTATTAGCGAATATGAATAATTAATCAGCCATTGCTAGATGGGAAAAGGATACGCATATACAGAATCCATATTAATTATGATGTATTGTCGACGTATTACGGCACCGACAAGATGACTTTCCTATAATAAGTGCACTTTGAAGTTTAGCTGTGCATCTTCAGGTGAAATGACACTATGCATTGACAGAATGATTACTTGACACAAAAGGACAGGAGGGAACGTACCTCGGAGATATGAATGACAATGCAGCTGATTAAATACAGCAGTGCTACTTCATGAATCGTATATAGTGTTTTTTTTTTGTTTGTTTTTTTTTGCAAATTAAAATATGAATATCTACAGTTTAATTTTATATATATATATATATATATATATATGTGTATATATATATATATATATATATATATATATATATATATATATATATATATATATATATATATATATATATATATATGTGTATATATATATATATGTATGTATATATATTATTATTATTATTATTTTTATCATTATATATATTTTTTTTTTTTCTGTGACCCATTTTTATTGTATTTTGTAGAGAAAAAAAAAAACCAACACAAAAAAAAAAGCTGACAAGGAAGAAAACTTGTGAGGAATATCCTCCAGCTGGTGCATACGGTATAATTTAATCAATAATACATACACATGAACCAATGTAATCCTGCCACATAATATTAATGATAAGACGGTCTAATTTGATGTTTAATTACGTATAATGACTTTAAGGACTTTAAATAAGAATGAATTTGATATGCATATAGTGATGCAGTCAGCATATGACACTTTTTATGGATATTGCATTGGGAGTTTAATTCGCTATAGGAATTTAACTATGTGCCTGACTAAACAGATGATTGTTCAGTCTAGACTTAAACAACGAGACTGTCTGAGCCATGGAAGAAAATGTTCTTCATCCTCTCAACATGAAGATGTTCTTGGCACTAAAATGAGATGTTTTAAAGCGAGATAATATGTTGATCTGTAGTCCATTAAGTGCTTTAGAAGTAGAAGCATTTTATAGTTCATACAGACAGATAACCAGTAATGATAATAGGATTGGACAATCATATAGGATAATAGGATAGGATTGATGCAATCATATATTCTGGTTATACCTCTGAACAAGCAGCAGCTTAATTATGGAGACATTCGGGAATCTACTGAAGTGCATTGTGAAAATCAAATCTTGAAGTTATGAATTCATGTCTTATATGTTCGGACAAGCACTTGCCGTTGACGCTGACATAGACATAATAAAGTATAATAATTAGAAAATTTGATTATCTACAGTTTACATGTGAACCATTGTTTTGTATTGAAGCAAATATTAAATTAAAATCAAAACAGACTTTATACAATGTGTATGTATATGTGTGTGTGTGTGTGTGTGTGTGTATATATATATATATATATATATATATATATATATATATATATATATATATATAAAGTCTGTTTTGATATATTACAATTATATGACAATTTTTAAGATGTTAAATGTCTTTTTTTTTTTTTACCATTTTATTAGATAATGAGCTCATGGTTGTGACATCCATTATTATTTTTTTTTTTCAGCTTAGTTTTAATATATCTTTTGAACTGGATCGGTGTGGAAGCTTTGCATTGTGAATATGAGATTATGTCTACATAGTCTGTTAAACTCATCAGAAAACTGTACTTTTTTTAATCGCGAAGCTGCTGTACATTTTAAATGTGTGAAGTAGTTAAGCATGAAGGAATTTCATCACACATTTTGTGCAGATCTAACAGTTTGCACAAAGACAGTGAATAAAAAGACTGTGTATTTGTACGATTTGGTTTACACAGACCTCGCTTCACCCTACAGCAAACCTTAAAATTGCTTCCTGTAATCACGACAACTGGCAGGCCATTACAGCATGTCAACAGCAAAGGCTTCTAATGAATAACAATGCTGTCGTATCCTTCATGTTGTCACGTAGCTCCAAACACAAGGTGATTTTGGAAGCGCCGATGCCACTAGCTCAGCAATTCAGAATCCCAGAGGAAATTTTTATTGGCTTCACTTTCATCGCTCAGGAGACTTATTTGATTTCTCAGGTATGTTTTTATTGAAGTAACAACTTTGAATCTCTTAGGAGAAATAAAAATAGACACGTTGATGGGTATAGAGCTATAAAATTAACATCAGATCTTCAAAAGGTATGATGAAATATTTTTGGGTTCATACTGTATCAGTGTATCATTGAGACACTATTATAGATTTACCTAATATTTTCTGCCTTCATTTTAATTTTAAAGTTTTCAAATATTTAATCTTTTTAGTAAGTGTTTTATTTTGATTGTTATATATTTATTATTTTCTGCTTTCATTTTAATTTCAAAGTTTCTTTTAAGTTTCTTTAAAGTTTTTTTTTTTTTTTTTGTCTTTTTGTCATTTACATTAGTTTTGGTTGTTTTTAATCATTCATTTTGATTTCAATTATTTTTTTTATTAGTTTGACTTTTAGCTGTTGTAATTTTTTTTTCATTTAAATGACATTAAGTGAATAATAATAATAATAATAATAATAATAATAATAATAATAATAATAATATGTTGTTGTTTTTAATAATGCATTTTTTTATTAGTTTGACTTTTAGCTGTTGTAATTTTTTATTTATTTAAATAACATTAAATAATAATAATAATAATAACAATAATAATAATAATGTGTAGTTCTTAATTAATTTTAATTCATTTTTTATTTCAGTTTTACTTTTAGCTATTTTTATTAATTCTTTTAGAGAGTATAAGTTAAACAAAATTAAAATAAATGATTTCAATTACCTGAATTATAATAAGTTTTTTTTTTTCATCTAAATAACAAATGAACAAACAAACAAACAAACAATAAATAAATAAATAAACATTAATACATTATTTAATTTTAGTTAGCTTATTTTATTTCAGGTAACAATTTTTTTTTTTTTTTTTTTTTTTTTTTTTATGGTTTTAGTTTACTATAATAAAGTTTTTGGGTAGAGTACCCAAAAACTGTACTCAAGTAAAAGTATTTATAGAAATATTTACTCAAGTAAAAGTAATAGTCTGAATAGTTACTTGAGTAAGAGTAAAAAAGTATTGGATAAAAAAAAAATAAACTACTCAAGTAGTTAGTTACTAGTTACTTTGGATCATATACTATATCTATAGTCTATTTTTATTAGGCTATATAGATAAAATTTATGTTTTGTGTGTGTTAGGGGTTGCACTGACTAACCGACTAGTTGACGACTTTAATGCTCTGTCATGACGCTTTAAGCTTGACGTCGACTAGTCGCTGGTCCTATAGAGAGCGCAACAATATAAGAAATCTCTGAAGGACTTCCACATTTACGCTCCGTTTCCAAACAGTTAAAATGACAAATAAATGCATACTCTGAAAGGCTCCACAAGACATGTGTGATTATATTACTGGATGCTCGAAATTGAAGGGGGGACGCACGTTTTAAACCGCTTATTGTACAGGTCAGTTAATCACCGTTCTACAATAATGCGCTGCTGCTCAGTAACGCACACACATAGGCTTCAGACTGTAGCTCGTACATCACGCGCAGATCGCGCGTGCACAGAATCGTTCAGCGCGGAAATGTATTGTCAACACTGTTCTTTGATTTCTCAATAAAATAGCTTAGAAAAAAGTTCAAGCATATATTTCTTAATAACTAAATCCCACAGCTTCACTACTAGTAGAGTAGAATTGCCAGGTAGAATTAATTCACACACACAATCGCTCTGACTAATGCATTCATATGAATGTATTTTTTTCTGTGCTACTTTATCTGTATCTGATTTAGAATGAGCAGAAATCTGTGAGAAATATAATGACCCAAAGACAAAAGAACTGATAAAAATGAGCTGTTATAGGAGCAATAGCCATGTGGGCAGCACATTGTCACAGCTCCACACTTATTTGTTCATTAATGACGTCATCAGCGACTAGTCGACTTCGGCTCGACTTTCATCACATAAACATCGACTTTAAAAAATCAGAAGTCGTTCAACCCCTAGTGTGTGTGTGTGTGTGTATATATATATATATATATATATATATATATATATATATATATATATATATATATACACATACACACACACACACACACACACACACACACACACTTGTTTCGCTATCCTTGTGGGGACATTCATAGGCATAATGGTTTTTATACTGTACAGACTGTATGTGCTATTGCCCTAAACCTACCCCTTACAGGAAACTTTCTGCATTTTTAGAATTTCAAAAAACTTCATTCTGTGTGATTTATTAGCTTGTTTACCCATGGGGACCTCAATTTAGGTCCCCACCATGACACAAGTCCCCATGACTCTGTGTGTATTCAGGTTTAAGTCCCCACTGGGATATAAAAACAGGTACACACACACTGCCGTTCAAAAGATTTTTAATGTTTTTTTAATTTATTTGTTTAATTTATTTCAGTTATGCAAATCAGAATTTTCATCAGCCTTTACGCCAGTCTTCAGTGTCTCATAGTCCTTCAGAAATCATTCCAATATGTTTATTTATTATCAATGCTGTTCTTTCAAAATCCTGAACAAAATGTCACAGGTTCCAAAAAATATTAAGCAGCAAAACTGTGTCCAACACTGGTCAATATATTAGAATGATTTCTGAAGGATCATATGACTCTGAAAACTTTAGTAACAGCTGATGAAAATTCTGATTTGCATCACTGAATTAAATTATATTTTAAAGTATATTAATTATGTATTTTATATGTTTGACATGGAGAAGAGTGAAAACACCGCTACTGAACATCTGAACATAACGAAACAAATGCACATTGACGGACCTTCTTCCATCTGTTCTGCAAAATGTAAACAAATATACCTGTATATTTCTGCAAGCGTAAATATTGTGAAAATATCAATATTAATTGTGTCTAGGCAAAGGCATTCCTCCTGGAACAGGTCGCGCGCCACTGCACAGAGCTAACGTGGGTTTGGCGGGTGTTCATTTCATACTCTGTGACAGCTTATTTAATGTATAAATTATACATTATATTTAATGTATAAGGTACATGTACAACAAACAGGTAATGTCATAGTGGTACCGTGTACTGTAATCGAATGTAGCCTATCTATACCTGTGGAACTGTAGACAGCACACGCGGTGTTCATCTAATAAAGATCTTCTTAGCTAGCAAACAATAGCCTTTGCAGAGTCTTTTTTTTTTTCTTTTTTTTTTTTTTTTTTTTGAATTGGATGATTTTAATGATTTATGATGATTTTTGTAATATGTTGTGGAAGCATCTTTTCCTTTCTTCTTTCTCCATGTGGTGATTTGTGCAGTCATGTGACTGTCATGTGATCAGTTGATTGTTGTAAAAGAGACTCTGAGTGTGTCTGTTTTCCACACCCTGATGAAGGCGTATTAGCCACAATGCGTAGGTGTGCGGTCATCTGTGACTTGTTTTTAATGATTAAGCCATGAAATAATAAAGGTTTTTTAATATAAATTCTCGAGTGCCTTGGCTTTGCGACAAAGATTTATAGACAAGTTTTCCCTTGTCCAAAGAGCACCGAGATTTAGAGAGTTTTGCATCCCAGTAGCCCTCTTTTTTGCATTTTTGTGACTGATGAATAGCCTTTGCAGATTTGCTTTCAATTGACTGTAGATCCAAAGTCACGTCTTCAACGCTCTTGATGTTCTTAAACTTTCTGTTGCAACTCTGAGTGAGAACCGCTTCAGACGACTCAGCACGTGCGGTAGGGAACTGAACGAATCATTCAAACTGATTCGCGAACCGATTCACTGGTTGCCAACTGGTTTGATCAAGCCTTTGAACAGAATTGACTCAAAAGAAAGAATCATTCGCGAATGGGCATCGCTCATTGCCCAGAGAAAAGTAGACGGCATGTTTGAAATAAATTGAAGGATTTTTAACTTGTATTGCATTAAGGTAAAGTAACGAGAGGAGTGTCGCCCACAGTAACGAAGTAAAAGTACCGTTTTTTCACTAAAAATGTACTTGAGTAAGAGTACCCATCTTTAAATATACTCTAAAAGTATTAGTTACCCAAAAAATTTACTCAAGTAAACGTAATGAAGTAAATGTAACTCGTTACTACCCACCTCTGATAATAACCCTGGTTTATATCGCAATCTCTGACTTTTGCGTTGGTTTTGGTTTCTTAGAAAGGTTTATGATGTTGCTTGAAAGTAAAGGAGATGTTGTGAGCTAACTATGGTCTTCTTCCCAGGAGAAACATCTCAGACTTTAGCAATAATAAATAAATAAATAAACAAACAAACATACATGCATTATTTCATTTTAATTTATTTTATTTCAGCTAACAAAAATTATTTTTTTTATGGTTTTAGTTTTAGTTAACTATAATAACCCTGGTTTATATCGCGATCTCTGACTTTTTGCATTGGTTTTGGTTTCTAAAAAAGGTTTATGATGTCGCTTAAAAATAAAGGAGATTTTGTGAGCTTACTAGGGTCTTCTTCCCAGGAGAAACATCTCAGACCTTAGCAAAAAAGTGTTTGATATCCATTTAATCTTGTTGTTTAGAAGAAACAGCTGAGCTATTAAAGAGATCTCCTTTCTGAATGTTCTTTCCTTTGGGCTTTACCTTTAATTATTAGTGAGAAGCGGCTCGGCCTGTCAGCAGGCGTCAGACGACACTGTGCTCCCACTGCAGCTCTGCACCTTGCGGACTGAGTCTGACCTTGGTGGGAAACGCCTGCCGCTTTCCGTCTGTCTCTCTGTCTGGAGTGGCAGCTGACGACGGTACCTTGCTCTACTTGACATGTACCTAGGTAGGGTACTGTACCTCTGTCCCTGTATTTTACCTCCTCTCTCTGTCCCTTTCTCTCTCTCTCTCCTTGGATTTTTCACCTCAAAGGTCCCGTAGCACTAGCATGAATAATTGAGAGCGGTTGGAGCGGTACGGTGTCCCTGAGAAACTCAAGCCTAGACAGTGAGCAAGTCTGGCTTCTCTCTCAAGCCGCAAACTTGGAGCACCACTTTTCGCTTTCATTCCGCTGCTTAAAAGATGAAACTCGTACAAGCACGGAGTTGTTTTGGATAGTCTTTATTGCTCAGGGTGTTTACTGCGTCACGTTAGTTGACAGATTTCTCTCTTCGCACCGAACAGTACGTGGGGAAATTCTGCTGTAGCGCTCAGAGAGGAGTGTGAAATACAGAGAGGGCGAGAGGATGACAGATGTTTGGAGAACACAGCATCGTTTGACTGTGAGCTTCGGCCCACACAAACCGTTTTGTAAGAAAATACTTAGTTTATCCAAAAAATAAACTTGTGTTGTCATTTACTCTCCCTCAGCGAACCAGATTGTTTCAAATCCTTGTGATTTTAGAACTAATTAATTTTTTTTCTTTTTTCTTTTTCTTTTTGAATTGGATGATTTTAATGATTTATGAAAAAGTGAAAAGTGAAAGTCGTGACGTATTGTCAAGTACGGTGACCCATACTCGAAATTGGTGCTCTGCATTTAACCCATCCAAGTGCACACACACAGCAGTGAATAGTGAACAAACACGCACACACACACCGTGAACACACACCCGGAGCAGTGGGCAGCCATTGCTCCAGCACCCGGGGAGCAATTGGGGGTTCGGTGCCTTGCTCAAGGGCACCTCAGTCATGGTATCGAAGGCAGAGAGAGTGCTGTTCATTTACAATCCCCACCTTCAATTCCTGCCGGTGCGAGAATCGAACCGGCAACCTTCAGGTTACAAGCCCAACTCTCTAACCATTAGGCCACGACTTCCCCGGGGTTTATGATGATTTTTGTAATATGTTGTGGAAGCATCTTTTCCTTTCTTCTTTCTCCATGTGGTGATTTGTGCAGTCATGTGACTGTCATGTGATCAGTTGATTGTTGTAAAAGAGACTCTGAGTGTGTCTGTTTTCCACACCCTGATGAAGGCGTATTAGCCACAATGCGTAGGTGTGCGGTCATCTGTGACTTGTTTTTAATGTTTAAGCCATGAAATAATAAAGGTTTTTTAATATAAATTCTCGAGTGCCTTGGCTTTGCGACAAAGATTTGTAGACAAGTTTTCCCTTGTCCAAAGAGCACCGAGATTTAGAGAGTTTTGCATCCCAGTAGCCCTCTTTTTTGCATTTTTGTGACTTAAAAGATGCAAACCGTTTTGTAAGAAAATACTTAGTTTATCCAAAAAATAAACTTGTGTTGTCATTTACTCTCCCTCAGCAAACCAGATTGTTTCAAATCCTTGTGATTTTAGAACTAATTACTTAGACTTTTTTTTCCAAGTTTTGCCGAAGCTTGCATATATTCATGAGTTGTGTGCAGTGTTTAGTTGCATTTATATATTATTATAGTTTTTATTGATTTTTTTTTTCTTGAATTAGCTTTTTTATATTCTCAATTTAAATTTTTAGTAATTTTCTATGCTTTTGACATTATTAGTTTTTTGAAAAATATTTTCATTTACCTTTTACTTTTTTCACTTTTATTTTTAGTAATTTTAGCACTTCAACTTATTTCAGTTAGTTGTGAAGGCTACATTTCTCATTTTAATTAAAATGCAATTTTTAAAGTTTTTTTAAGCTTAATTTTTTCATCTTAAATTTATATTTTAGTATTTCAGCTGTATTTCAAATATTGAAACTGTTTTTAACAATTTTGATTTTAGTTAACAATAATAATACTGGGTAAGGACTATTTTTGTTTATTAATTTATTTTGTCATCATCCACTTTTATTGTAGATTTTATTAGCAGATACTTTTTAAAATGATGTCAGGGTTTTCTCTTCATTTTCATTTTCCTTTTTTTTTTTTAACTTTAATCTTTTTTTTTTCACACATATTTCTTTTTAGTTATTTATGGTTTCCCTTCAAAGGCCTTACAAAAAATATACTATGGAACCACTGTTTCTGCCAAAATATCACACTTACTGCAATAAATAAATTAAACAGATAATTTGTTATTATTTGTATTATTATAAGTTGGTATTTAAAATACATAGTATTTAAATAAATAACTAAATAAATAAATGACTCAGAAATTATTAAGATTCATAAATCTACTATTTTAAGGATATAATGTAAGCTTTCATATTATTATTTTTAATTAATTAATTATAACAATAACAACTTTTTCATTAAGTGAGCATTTTGGGGTTGCCATAGTACATATTTTTGTAAGGAATGATGTTAATTTTTTGTTACTCAGCATATTTCAGGTGTTTGAGTTGTAAAAAATAGTCATTTTTTTCTTTTCACAAAGGTTCCAACTTCACATTTCCATCTCCATGCTTCTGCATGTATTGTGAGTCAGTGCCCCAGGCTGGAGAGATCAACCCTGATGAACTGGAGAGTATGAAATTTCATTTGTAACAGATGATTATGAACATTTGGATCGCTGTCGCTCAGCCAGAGTTTTCTGCTGTCTCATTCCCCTCCTTCATTTCTCCTTCAGAGATCCTGACCAGATTAAAAAGGGATTTTTCTACTAAGAAGTCCAGGAGCAGTACAGGTGCATTGGTGGGTGGGGTTTGTAGGTCAGGTGAAAACAGAAGCCCCTCCCATCTGCTTTAATACAATCTTTAATGCCATACTGACCCTTGAAGCTCAGCAGATCCTTAAGTAATTGGTCAAAGACAAATTCAAATTCAAATAGGATGTTTTTATTTTCTTCTAGCAATCCAAAAGTGGCCTCAGGCATGTTTGAAGACTTAAGACTTAAAAAAATGAAAATGTATGAATGTCACTGCATTAGATAACAAGATATCAAACCAAGTGGCATTTAATTTATTTAAAAGAAAGACAAAACATCATGAAAAAAAATCACACAGTGAAAGTACATGACCAATTTGTTTTAATATATATACACTACCATTCAAAAGTTTTAGATCAGTAAGACTTGTAATGTTTTTTAAAGAAGACTGTTATGTTCATCAAGACTGCGTTTATTTGATCAAAAATACAGAAAAAAACTAATCTTGCAAAATGTTATTACAATATAAAATAATGATTTCTATTTTAATATACTTTAATGTATAATTTATTTCTGTGATGCAAAGCTGAATTTCCATCACAAGGAGTAAAACCAAAGAATATAGTTCTGATGTGCAGAAAAAGATAGTTGAGCTTCACAAAAATAGAAAGTGGCTGTAAGAAAAGAGCTAAAGCATTCAAAATCCCCATTACCACCATCAGGGCAATAATTAAGAGGTTCCAATCAACTAAAGATATTACAAATCTGCCTGGAAGAGGACGTGTCTATATTGTCTTGAAGCACGGTGAGGAGTTGAGTTTGAGTGGCCAAAGACTCTCTGAGGATCACAGCTGGAGAACTGCAGAGATTAGTTGAGTCTTGGGGTCAGAAAGCCTAAAAAAAATATCAAACAGCACCTACATCACCACATGTTGTTTGTTAGGGTTTCAAGAAAAATTCTCCTAGCTCATCCAAAAACAAACTCCAGCATATTCAGTTATCAGACACGACTGGAACTTCAAATGGCACTAGCTTCTATGGTCAGATGAAACGGTTGAATATACTGCTGGATCTTTAATGTTGTGGGCCTATATTTCTGCTGGAGGTCCTGGACATCTTGTTCAGATACATGGCATCATGGATTCTATCAAACAACAACAGATAAAAAAATCTAAACCTGACTGAATCTGTTAGAAATCTTATAATGGGCTGTGGCTGGATCTTCCATCAGGACAATAATCCAAAACAAACATCAATATCAACACAAAAATGGGTCACTGAGCACAAAATGAAGGTTTTGCCATGGCCATCCCAGTCCTCTGAACTGAACCCTATAGAAAATGAGTGGGGTGAACTGAAGAGAAGAAGCACCACCATGGAGCTGTGAATCTAAAGGGTCTGGAGTGATTCTGGATGAAGGAATGGTCTCTGATCTCTTGTCAGGTGCTCTCTGACCTCATCAGGCATTATAGGAGAAAACTCAGAGCTGTTATCTTGGGAAAAGGACGTTGCAATAATTGGGTGCCAATAATTGTTGCCAACATGAACTAGAGAAAGCATTTATTTTACAATGAGATTTTCCCCTCACTTTCAGTTGTTTTACTTCAATGATAGGTTAGAATTTTGTGAATTTTTTTTTTTAATGAAAGCTCAAAAGGATTAACTATGCAGATTTATTTTAACAGCTGCCTTTGCTCATATTTACCAAGGGTGCCAATATTAGTGGAGGGCACTGTGTATATATATATATATATATATATAGAGAGAGAGAGAGAGAGAGAGAGAGATAGATAGATACTGTCACGAATCCAGCCTATGAACTTCCGTTTACCCACCACCAGAGGTCACTCGCTCACCACATTGACTCTTGCACTACAGTACTGTTGCACGTTACCCATGGACTACAATTCCCATCATTCTTTGCACTAAGTACAAGCAGCCATCTCCCTAATCACATGCTCACACCTGAGACTCATTACCCAATCACACACACTACATAAGCCATGGACTTTCTCAGTTACACTGCCGAGTATTGATCTGCGTTTAGCACTCTTCAAGCGCTAGCTGCCTTACCGTGCCATTCCGTGTTTCTGTTCAGTTCTAGTATTGTCCTGCGTTTTTCACTCCCCTAGTGTTAGCTGCGATACGGAACCTGTTTCTTGTTTTGTAGTCTGTGTTCCCTGTGTTTACTCCTGTCTCACAGTTCAGACTCTGTTTATGCCCTGCCTGGATTATTTCTGTGTACCTGGACTATCTGCCTTGCCCTTTGGATATTGTTCGCGCCTTGGCTGGATTATTGCTCACGTTTTGGATTACCTCTCTTGTCTAACCCTCTATATACCTGTTTGCTAGTTGTTCGACCCTGCCTGTATTTTTGACCACATTATTTAATAAAGCTTGCACTTGGATCTGCACGTCTCACGTTTCATCAGCCTCGTCACAGGTACATACATACATACATACATACATAAATACACTGCAATAAATAATAATATAGTATGTATATAAAATGAAAAGGTTTATATACTCACCAAGACTGCATGTATTTGATCAAAAATATAGTAAAGATAGTAATATTGTGAAATATTGTTACACTTTGAAATAACTCTCTTCTATTTTAATATATTTTAACATATAATTTATTCCTGGGATAGGAAAGCGTATTTTTAGCAGCAATAATCCTTTGATAAATATAAAATAAAATAAAAATAATAGCATTTATTTGAAATAGAAATCTTTTGTAACTTTATAATTGTCTTTACTGTCACTTTTGATTAATTTAATGTATCCTTGCTGAATAAAAGTATTAAAACGGGTATAAAAAAATGCATATACTATTAGTGTATGTACTATTAAAAATGAGGTTTGTGAAATTAATTCAGAGAAAACATCCTGCAGCATTTGTTTGAACCTGCCATTTGGTTTAATGTTTTCTATTTAATTCAAAGACATTCCGATATTTTTAAGTTTGTATTAAGTGTCCAAATACTTTAAGGGGTCACTAGATGATAAACTTCATATTCATGTAAAGACTTAGGCCAGTTTGCAGTACTTTGATTTAGCATTTGAAGCAATGTTGGAAATTTTGTGTGCTCCAAAACCAGATAAATGTTTCAAGGTGTGTAGGAATGATTGGAAACCTAGGTGGATGTATTATAAGTCTCATCAGCTTCTCTTCACACCCATGACATGGTTTCCAATGCCTAGTTGCCACAAACTATCTCATATGACAGAACTTTTGTAAGCTTACAAACGAAACTATCCAGAAACCTCATGCACTCTCGCATTTTGCTGTAAACGTTTAATAATTGGGCCTGAAAAGTTGTGACAACTATGAATATAAAACGCACAATCTATGTCTAAGATGACTTCTCTTTTCACTGTTTTGCACATCTCTCTTCAGGATGTTTACTTTCTGTCAACACAAACTGTGCCATGTGCGATGGAGGTCATGAATATTAATTACGTTATGTGAGATTTGCTGAAACCTATTTGCTGAAAAGCAGACATTGGCAGGAAGGAATTCTTAAAGGAATAGTTCTCCCAGAAATAAAAATTTTTGAAGATTTACTCACCCTCAGGCCATCCATTATGTAGATGAGTTTATTTCCTCATCTAAACAGATTTGGAGAAATGTAGCATTACATCGCTTGCTCACCAATGGATCCTCTGCAGTGAATGGGTGCCGTCAGAATGAGAGTCCAAACAGCTAATGAAAACATCACAATAATCAACAAGTAATCCATACCACTCCAGTCCATCAATTAACGTCTTGGGAAGTGAAAAGCTGAATGTTTGTAAGAAACAAATCTATCATTAACACATTTTAACTTTAAATTGTCGCTTTTGGCTAAAATACGAGTCCGTATTGCTTTCTCCAGTGAAAAAGTGATCTCGTCTGAATTAGGAGAGAAATATGTACAGATCAAGCAATATTTACAAGCAAAAATATTTCAAAACAGTTCTAAACAAATATTTCTGTAGATTTTGATGTGAGAGGACAACAGCGGGACAGACTTTTCACTAGAGTAAGTGTTATTATGGATCACAGTTGCCAGGTCTGCATAACAAAACCAGTCCAAATGATACTCAAAACTAGCCCAACCACGACCAAAACTAGCCCAGTTGCGTTCCAGGGGAAATTGGCTATCAAGATTGCTATAAAATCGCTTCAATTTTTTCGCTTCAACCCGCGGACTAAAAAACAGTACTTGGCAACACTGTTATGAATTATGGTCTCACATTTTGACTAGAAGCAACAGTTTAAAATTAAAATGCCTTAATGACGGATTTGTTACTTACAAACACACAGCTATTTGCTTCACAAGATGTTAGTTAATGGAGTGGTGTGGATTACTGTGATGTTATTATCAGCTGTTGTGACGGCACCCATTCACTGCAGAGGATCCATTGGTAAGCAAGTGATGTAATGCTAAATTTCTCCAAATCTGTTCTGATGAAGAAATAAACTCATCTACAAACCCGATTCCAAAAAAGTTGGAACACTGTACAAATTGTGAATAAAAACAGAATGCAATTATGTGGAAGTTTCAAATTTAAATATTTTATTCAGAATACAACATAGATGACATATCAAATGTTTAAACTGAGAAAATGTATCATTTTAAGGGAAAAATAAGTTGATTTTACATTTCATGGCATCAACACATCTCAAAAAATTTGGGACAAGGCCATGTTTACCACTGTGTGGCATCCCCTCGTCTTTTTATAACAGTCTGCAAACGTCTGGGGACTGAGGAGACAAGTTGCTCAAGTTTAGGAATAGGAATGTTGTCCCATTCTTGTCTAATACAGGCTTCTAGTTGCTCAACTGTCTTAGGTCTTCTTTGTCGCATCTTCCTCTTTATGATGCGCCAAATGTTTTCTATGGGTGAAAGATCTGGACTGCAGGCTGGCCATTTCAGTACCCGGATCCTCCTTCTACGCAGCCATGATGTTGTAATTGATGTAGTATGTGGTCTGGCATTGTCATATTGGAAAATGCAAGGTCTTCCCTGAAAGAGACGACGTCTGGATGGGAGCATATGTTGTTCTAGAACTTGGATATACCTTTCAGCATTGGTGCCTTTCCAGATGTGTAAGCTGCCCATGCCACACGCACTCATGCAACCCCATACCATCAGAGATGCAGGCTTCTGAACTGAGCGCTGATAACAACTTGGGTTGTCCTTGTCCTCTTTAGTCCGGATGACATGGCGTCCCAGTTTTCCAAAAAGAACTTCAAATTTTGATTCGTCTGACCACAGAACAGTTTTCCACTTTGCCACAGTCCATTTTAAATGAGCCTTGGCCCAGAGAAAACGCCTGCGCTTCTGGATCATGTTTAGATATGGCTTCTTTTTTGACCTATAGAGATTTAGCCGGCAACGGCGAATGGCACGGTGGATTGTGTTCACTGACAATGTTTTCTGGAAGTATTCCTGAGTCCATTTTGTGATTTCCATTACAGTAGCATTCCTGTATGTGATGCAGTGCCGTCTAAGGGCCCGAAGATCACGGGCATCCAGTATGGTTTTCCGGCCTTGACCCTTACGCACAGAGATTGTTCCAGATTCTCTGAATCTTTGGATGATATTATGCACTGTAGATGATGATAACTTCAAACTCTTTGCAATTTTTCTCTGAGAAACTCCTTTCTGATATTGCTCCACTATTTTTCGCCGCAGCATTGGGGGAATTGGTGATCCTCTTCCCATCTTGACTTCTGAGAGACACTGCCACTCTGAGAGGCTCTTTTTATACCCAATCATGTTGCCAATTGACCTAATAAGTTGCAAATTGGTCCTCCAGCTGTTCCTTATATGTACATTTAACCTTTCCGGCCTCTTATTGCTACCTGTCCCAACTTTTTTGGAATGTGTATCTCTCATGAAATCCAAAATGAGCCAATATTTGGCATGACATTTCAAAACGTCTCACTTTCAACATTTGATATGTTATCTATATTCTATTGTGAATAAAATATAAGTTTATGAGATTTGTAAATTATTGCATTCCTTTTTTATTCACAATTTGTACAGTGTCCCAACTTTTTTGGAATCGGGTTTGTACATCTTGGATGGCCTGAGAGTGATTAAATTTTCATCAAATTTAAATTTTTTAATGAACTGTTCCTTTAGATTATTTTGGGCCATTTGTTGGTTCATATCTGTTATACCATCCACAATCCATCTCTAAAGATAATTACAAAAAAAAAAAAAAAAAAAAAAAAAAAAAAAAAAAAAAAAAACAGCAGAGTGAGAATGCCGATGCAAAATTAGATTTTTGTTTTTTTGCAAGCCCAAAAAAGATAAGACTTATGAAATATGATATGACAGATAGAAGAGGCCGACGTCTGGTGGAGAGCAGAACAGATGCCCTATCTCATCTGGATCTGTCTCTCTTTCTCTGTCTGTCTCTCCACCTGCATTTTTAACAAGCACACACACATAGACGCAGCAGGTCAAATGGAAATGAGAAGTAACCAGGATAGATGTTAAACCCTGCTTTAGCATTTAAACACACACACATTCAATAAGCTCAGGTAGGTAATGAAGTCCTAAAGTGTGCAGATAGAGTGTGTGCCTGTGGGACTGTGCGTCTGCCTCTCTGTGTCTTTGCTCATATTTTGTTTTGTTGCAGAAAAGGGAATATTTGATTAAGAGACAGACTTTAATGATACATAGGGAATTTTCTTTTGCTTATATAACATATATATCATGTTCACACACTCACATATACTTGTGTTAGAGACCTGAGCCTTATTAAATATGCAAATAATTATTTGCGCGTATTTATAATGCATTGCATAATTAACGGGAAAGCTTGATAAGTGATTCTGGTGAAGAAATGTGCAGCTGTTATTACTGCCTATTTTTAGGAACATTTAGTTTTTTGTTTTTTTTTTGGCATTGTGATATTTTCATGACAATTACTGTAATGCAAACCAGTCTTGCCATTATTTTTATGGAAATGTTATGCTATTTAATTTCCTATTGTGCAAAAATCACTTTTTAAATCAGTTTTTTCACTTTTTTTCCCAAGTAAAATGTCTTAAATATAATTTATTATAGTACAGCGTCCCTAAGTATATTTAAAAATAAATTTACTTTGAGCAAAACTATATAAGATAATATGGGTTTTTTAATTTTTAATTTTATTTTTATGACCCATTGGCATTTTCTTTGGTATAAATCTCTTAAAATATAGTGAGGTTTATGTTTAAAAAGATTTTTTAAAAATTGCAGTGGGGTTTGACAAATTAAATTAATTGAACATATATCATTATAGGATGTTAGTGTAACGGGGTGATCAAGATGAGAGACGTGTGGATCCATTTGCAAGCTTTATTAACAGAGACATGGTCAAAAACTCAGGCAGGGTCAAAACATCAGCAAACAGGTATGGCACAGACGAAATACAAGAATAATCCAAAACCAGGCATGAGTCAGTCGACAGTGAACGTTATCCAGAGGGCTTGACAATAGAGGTAATCCATAAACATGAGCAATAGTCCAGGCTAGGTATAAACAGAGTACGAACGGCGAGACAAGGGTAAATCCAAGGAACACAGACTGGAACACAGACTAGAAAACAAGAAACGGGTTCCGTATCGCAGCTAACCTTAGGGGAGTGATAAACGCAGGACAATACTGGAACTAAGACAGGGAAGACGAGATAGGCTCCGTATAGCAGCTAACACTAGGAGAGTGAAAAACGCATAACAATACTGGAACTAAACAGAAACACGAAATGGCTCGGTAAGACAGCTAGCACTAGAAGAGTGCTATACGCAGAACAATACTCGGCGATCTGAACAAGGAAGTCCATGGTTTATGTAGGGTGTGTGATAGGTCTCAGGTGTGAGCTTGTGATAGTGAATTGGCTGCTGGGAAATGTAGTCCAGGATGACATGTAACAGTCAGTGTAGTGTGAGAGTCAGTGTAATGGAATAGCGACCTCCGGTGGCCAGCGGACGGAGGTCCATGAACCAGATTCATGACAGTTAGGGTATTTAGAGTTAATATTTATATTAGGGTATATTAAGATATTTTTAGAGTTAGTATTTAGGGTAGATTTAGGATATTCATTTAAGGACATAATTTTACTTTAAGCTTTAAAACTGTATTTTTTCTCAATGTATCTCTTTACTACGCTGAATGCAATTAGTGCGATTAAATGTGACTTTTAGCACATTCTTGTTGATTAACATTTCATGAATGACTTCAAAGAGGGGATGAAAAAATATTATTAGCCACAAAAGTTGGGGTCCCCTGTTGTTCTGTTGTTGAAATGCATATTAAATATTTCACCCAGCCTTTGAAAAAACTTAAGTTTAAAAACTTAAACTTAGCCCTTAATGAAAAACCAGAAGGCATCAAAACAATAAGTGAATTTTTTTCCACTCGATAAAGAGCGAATGTTTCCGTCATGAAAATCCATTATAACGGTGGATAATTTTTTTTGCAACTGAATGCCTGCGGCATTATAATATTCATGAGTGAATGGCGTGTTAATGTTTGTGTTCCAAATAATTAGCATTTCTCATATTCCCACAGAGGACATTGTCTCACATTCCATCTTATTAACACGTCCGATTCCCGTCATCTCTTAAGAGTCACGGGTGGAATTGTTCGCAGATTTTTCTGTGGCGTAAATAACCTTCAAAGGACAGACGAGCTTTTGGCCGGCTGAATTTTTCACTCGGTTCTGTTCTGATGAGCCGTGCTGATCCGGGAGGTGGTGGGAAGGCAAGATTACAGCCCGAGCCTCTCAGACTTCTCCCTTGGCCTCTTTATTCGGGCTCTGAATGGGACGTCTGTCAGACACTAAAGATGTGAGGCTTAATCTTGCCAAGGCTGAAGATCAGACTAGAAATGCAAGTCGCACAAGGTCAAAGCAAATATTTTGCGCTCTAATCGCTCATGGAGAGATGGACATTACGTCTAAATAACCGGTATGAAACATATCCGTAGCAATTACTTCAAAGCTGCCATTAAATTGACTATTCATGAAAATATTTCTTTGTTGACAGAGACATACCACAGAAAGAGTTCACTTAGATCAGTCACAATGACAAATGAGAAGCTCTTCATTTGATACGCAGGTCAGTCTTCTTTTATTTTTATTTCTGGAAGGAAAAATCTGGTAGTTTGGTTTCCCCAACCACATTTAGAGCATGTTTACAGCTCAACAGGTGGAGATTGTTGAATTCTCAAACTAGTGATACTAACTAGTAACTGCTAAAACTAATAATGAAGAATTCTTTATCTTTATGACATCACTTTATGACATCATAATGAGGAATTCTAAAACAAGCCATGTCAACAAGTCAAACAAGTCACATGTATGTGATATCATATATGTTAAAGAATTCATAAACAAACAGGCCAGCTGTTGGCTGAACTGTGTTCACGGCTGCAGGATTTCCCTGAACATGCTTTAGTAATCTCTACAGTTGAGTTCATTTATCATGTAGAGTACACTACTGTACAAACCCATTAAGTGGTTAGTATAAAAGGGCAGGCTGACCCCACTTAATGACATCCCAGTGCTCCGCATGTGCTGTGAATTTTAATGTGGAAGCACAGCACGCTACAGGATCTTTATGAAAATAAGACTTTCCTGAAGAAATTTCACTAAGCAGAGATCTCAGGTTATTGATGTTTCTTTCAGTGCATCTATACTATAATAAGAGTAACATATACAGTATATCAACAAAATAGCTTGTGATGATGGCTCAGGGATTGCCTTTTGCAACCCTTTAGTATTCAGTTTACTTTAAACACTCATAGAGGAATATTATCTGGGTTTGTCAGTGTAATGCTGAGATGATGGGAACACAAATGCATCACGTGGATCTGATGTATGTATTTTGGTAGGTAAATTGCATGGTATACAGCGGTAATGTCATGCAAATAAGGTGTTATGGTCTGTGTTCACAGGTTATTAATGATGTTTATTTATGTCTCTCAGTAATCCAAAATGTTTCCGCTATGTTAGCAATAAAACATTTTATGAATGGAAGTGTGAATGGACTTATATATTAGATTGTATTGGTATTAAAGGGGCAATATTCTATATAATATACACATACACATACACACACACACATATATATATAAATATATATAAATATATATATATAATTATTATTATTATTATTATTTTATTTATTTTTTGGTTTTTCTTGAAATCCATTAATGTCAAGGTTTCTTACACCAAAATGGGATTTCATTTTTCATAACAATATTCCAAGCTCTCTGTAACCATTAGAATAATTTTTGCAAATAGTCTTTATCTCTAATAATTTCATCTCTACACTACTGGTCAAAAATAGATTTTTTGAAAGAAGTCTCTTATGCTCACCAAAGCTGATTTGTTTGATCAAAAATACAGTAAAAACATGACTGATATTGTGAAATATTACAATTTAAAATAACATGTTTACAAAAGAAATAAATACTTTTATTCAGCAAAGACACATTAAATCTGCGTGACAGTAACTACATTTATAATGTTGCTGTTCTTTTGAACTTTCTATTCATCAAAGAATCCTGAAAAAAATGTAGCACAGTTTCCACAAAAAATAAAAAGCAGTATAATCTGTTTTCAATATTGATAATAATAAGAACCATTATTAACAGTTGAGCACCAATAATAATTATAATAGAGCACCAAATCAGCATATTATAATGATTTCTGAAGGATCATGTGATACTGAAGACTGGAGTAATGATGCTGAAAATTCAGCTTTATATCGCAGGAATAAATTACATTTTAAAATATATTCAAATAGAAAACAGTTATTTTAAATTGTATTTATATTTCACAATATTACTCTTTTACTGTATTTATGATCAAGTAAATGCACCCTTAATGAGCATTATAGACTTCTTACAAAACTTAAAAAAAAAAAAAAAAAAAAAAACTTAATTATTCCAAACTTTTTACTTGTGCTTGTGAAAATAATCAAATGAAATCTCATTTGTAAAGTATTTCATTTATACTGTTACCCAAAAATAAGCATTAACACATGTATATTTAATAAATCCTTTTCTTGCTGTGAATTTCCAGCAAAAATAACTACATTTTGATATACACTTACCACAATGCAAAAGGATTTGTACCATCATAAAAGATTTTGCTCATGCCGTCCATCCCTATTGCATATTTACTATAAAACACAGCCTTGTCTTATTATTTAGGATGGATTGTATTCGTGCAAACTGATTCATGATTATTTATTAGAAAGCAGCTGCAGAAATATCTGAATTCATAGAAAGTAGATCAGCGTACATGTTTGCGAGTGAGACCTCCCGCTGCGCCGCCGTCACCATCTCCCTGTGACTTATCTGCTTTTCATTACTGCTTTGCCTGTAGACAGAATTCCTTCATAATGAAGAAATATATTTCCACTCTGCCTCGCGCTCATTTGCTTTACAATCCGAGCGCATTGTGGGAATGCGGTGTGGTGCGAGAGAGACACCAGAGATTATGACACAAAGAAACACCCTGAAGATTTGCACTGATTTAGTTAAAATCGCATATGGAGAGATACTGGTGTTCTTCAGAACCTGCTGAAATGGTGCCACATTTGAAACCGCATTGAAAGCCGTCGAGTGTTTGAGCCTCGGAGGCCACACTCTGTCACTCCAGTCTGCAGCTTTAACACATCACATCGCAACATGCTTTTCCCGAGGGGAAAAAAAGAAATGTGTTGGTTGTCATGGAAATCTATAGCCATTTTTCTTTCTTTCTAAGTGTTGAGCGGGTCGGAGTCCAGAGGGAGGGTTGCAGGAATGAGATGTGGGCAGGGTGACATGGGGCGATGACAGCGGGCAGCCGCTGGTATTGATCTGCGATCTGTCACGCCAGCCCATTCTTGAAAAAGCGCTCTAAAGTGTTTCACAACACATATCTTATTTTTCATTTTCAGCTGCTATTCTGTTACGCCGGCACTCCACGGGCCCGGCCAAGAACTGGACTGCATGCAACCATAAAAACAGAGGAACTGGAGACTTCAGAAATATATGGAAATCAATAACTAGCCCAAAAATGTTCTGCATGCTACTTTCGGCCGATAAATATCAACTGGACCGAAGAAAGCTTTTGTCTCTTGGTTTTAGACTAGCATTTTGCCCTTTTAGAAGTGCCTCCCATGTCAACCCAGGACTATAAGCAGAGCTGTGTCTTGAATATGTTACGCTTTGGCTGCTGAGATACAGGCAGGGTCCAAAATGGTTTCTCGCCAAGCACTGAATGCATGTAAAAGTGGCTGGAGTTACTCACCAGTTGGTTAGTTTTGTTTTGCAACATGATACATTGCTGCAATTTGTGTTCTTCCAGTTTTTACCTCAAGGGAAAACTTAATCTTGGAATCCTATAGTTTTTTTTCCCTTGGAATACTCCATGTGGCACACATTTGTGCAATATTCTCAGCACCAATATGAAAATACTGTATAAGGAACATTATCACTTCGTCTTAGTTTTTTTTGTAACAGAAACTGACTCATCTTGTATATGGTGCTGTAACTTGCTTGTTTGTCACTAATTCAAATGAAAAAAAAAACTGCTAAATAATTGCATTATCTATCTATCTATCTATCTATCTATCTATCTATCTATCTATCTATCTATCTATCTATCTATCTATCTATCTATCTATCTATCTATCTGTCTGTCTGTCTGTCTGTCTGCCTGTCTGTCTGTCTGTCTGTCTGTCTGTCTGTCTGTCTGTCTATACACACACACAAACACATAGAGACAGTACTCCTCAAAAGTTTGGAAACATTAACATTTTTTAATGAAGTCTCTTATGCTGAACAAAACTGGATTTATGTGCTTTTAAAAATACAGTAAAAATATTATAAAATATTATTACAATTTAAAATAACTGTTTTCTGTTGTAATATATGAAGAGTTTATTTGCAAAAACAGATAACTCTTCTCAGATAACTCAGATAACTTTATTTGGCTATCATGTTTTTGTGTTTTGTGTTAGTTAGCTACTATTTTTTTAGTAATTTTGTACCTAATCAAAATAACCCAACTGCAGTTTGATTGAGATCAATTGGAATGGACAATGAAAAAACTTGATTTTTGAAAATTGTTAAAAACGGAGTTATCTGTTTTTGCAAATGAACTCTTTGTATTACAGTCATGGCCAAAAATATCGGCACCCTTGGTAAATATGATCAAAGAAGGCTGTGAAAATGAATCTGCATTGTTAATCCTTTTGATCTTTTATTTAAACAATTCATTGGATCACAAAAATCTAACCTTTCATTGGATAATAAGGATTTAAAATGGGGGTAAATATCATTATGAAATAAATGTTTTTATCTAATACATATTGGCCACAATTAACGGCACCCTTTTATTCAATACTTTTTGAAACCTCCATTTGCCAGTTTAACAGCTCTAAATTTTCTCCTATAATGCCTGATGAGGTTAGAGAACACCTGACAAGAGATCAGAGACCATTCCTTCATCCAGAATCACTCCAGACCCTTTAGATTCCCAGCTCTATGTTGGTGCTTCTTCTCTTCAGTTCACCTCACTCATTTTCTATAGGGTTCAGGTCAGAGGACTGGAACTGCCATAGCAGAAGCTTGGTTTTGTGCTCAGTGACCCATTTTTGTGTTGTTTTTGAGGTTTGTGTTTGGATTATTGTACGGTTGGAAGATCTAAACATGGCCCATTATAAGATTTCTAACAGAGTCAGTCACTTACTGATTTTTTTTATCTGTTGGTATTTGATAGAATCCATGATGCCATGTGTCTAAACAAGATGTCCAGGACCTCCAGCAGAAATATAGGCCCACAACATCAAAAATACAGCAGTATATTTCATTGTACACATGGGGTACTTTTTATCCCTGTGTTCACCAAACCCATCTTGAGTGTTTGCTGCTTAAAAAGCTCATTTTTTAGTTTCATCTGACCATAGAAGCCAGTCCCATTTGAAGTTCCAGTCTTGTCTTGGATGAGTTAGGAGAATTTTTCTTGAAACCCTCCCAAACAACATGTGGTGATGTAGGTTAGAGGTCTACTGTCCCACAGGAGCCGCGGGACCTGACCAGATTTCTTGCGACGCGGGATTAAATTCCCAAATATAACGTGGTAGCGGTCGGTAACTCTGGTGTAATTTGAACGGGAGCGGGCGGTCTAACAATATCCCATTCCCGACGTCCTTTCAGAACAGCATATCTGCACTTTATTCTTATCGACAGCCTGCACTCAGGACTGTTATGCATGCATGAACCAGTGCTTTGTTTTATTTGCAGGGTCTGTGCGCAGCATGTGCATAACGATGCTCAGAACAGGCTAGCTGCTAGCCTACCAGTGGTAAATATATACGGTGTCATGAGAAATGGAGTCCCCCCTTGAAATCGGGTCCACTTAGGACCCCGGGTGATCCCATTGCCTAAATAAATACATTAATATATTTATGTAAAAATGTATGGTGAACTATATAGTGCATAATAGAATAGTTAATAGTTTTCTCAGATGGTTGTGCATCTTTTTCTTCCACACTTTTTCCTTCCACTCAACTTTCTGTTAATAGAACAAAATAGTGCATAATGAAACAAATTAAATGTAATTTCTTACACTTGATTAACTATTAATTAATAAATAAAAGAAATAATATCCTATTAAGTGAAAAAATTGAAAATCATTAATTAGTTTTGTTTATAACACATTTAACACTTCATTTAACACAATTTAAAAAATAATTGTGAATACATGTAAGATAAGCGCAAATTCCTGTATAAAATAAGCCATGCAGCTAGTCAGGTATCCGTATGCTATGCTAGTACATAAGCTAATGAATAGAGACATGTAATGTAGTTTAAACAGCATTTATCATAACATGGTTTTGTAGGAATTGTAATCAGGCACTAAAGAGAGTACCTATTAAAAGTAATTTGAGCCAATGGGGTCGCTTGGGGTCCTAATGGGACCGGATTTCAAGTGGGTACTCGATTTGTCACCACAACGGCTCTCAGACAGAACAGGTAGGTTGTGGATGAGTGACAGCAGAATAAGGATGGAGCAAAGTGTGGATGCGCTGTCCTTGAAGGACGTTCAACTCGGGGGTTTTTTTTTTCTTTTCTTTTTTTTTTTTTGTATTATGCTTAGCCTATCATTTTAAATGACAGACTGTGTCTAATTTATTTATTTTTCTCTGCAACACTTTTCCTACTGTGTTAACAGCAAGATGTTAAACGAATTTAGTATTTTGACAAGATGAATAAAATAGCTATTAGGCTATTTTTGTACAATCTACATTTTTTTCCTCTGCGACACTTTTTCCTATTGTGTTGTAGGCTAAATGTTAGCCTAAACGAATTGTATCCTGACAAGAGAAATAAAAATAAGGAATACAATTTTTGTACAACATTTTTTATTTTCTCTGTGACACTTTTTTTTCCCTACTGCGTTGGCAGTAAAATGTTAAACGTATTTTGTGTCTTAATTCGTTTAACATTTTGCTGTCAATAAATTCAAGACTCTTGACAAGACGAATAAAATAACAAATACAATTTTGTGCAGACTACACTTTTATTTATCTCTTTTTTTCAGTAGCGGAAATTTAAATGTGAGATTCTGGAAACGAGATCTAAATTTAGCAGGAATGGCCGGGTCGGGAAGAAAATTATTCTAAGCAGACGGTGAGTGAGCAAACAGTGAATATATAGCGGGAGCGGGTGGCTGCGGAATAAAACCTCCTGGGAGCGGGACTAAAAAAACAGTCCCGCGCAGACCTCTAATATAGGTGCTGTTTGACAATTTTTTTTTAATTTATTTTATTTTTTTTTTCAAGGTTTTCTGACCCTGAGACTCAGCCATTTTCTGCAATTCTCCAGCTGTGGTCCTTGGAGAGTCTTTAGCCACTCAAACTCTCCTTCTCACCATGCATTAGGACAATATAGACACACGTCCTCTTCCAGGCAGTTTCGTAATATTTTATGTTGATTGGAAATTCTTAATTATTGCCCTGATGGTGGAAATGGGAATTTTTACTGCTCTAGCTCTTTTCTTAAAGCCACTTCACTAATTTGTGAAGCTCAGTTATCTTTTGCTGCACATCAGAAATATATTCTTTGGTTTTTCTCATTGTGATGGATGATTAAGGGAATTTGGGCTTTGTTTTCCCTCCTATTTATATTTCTGTGAAACAGGACGCCATGGCTGGATAATTTCATGAACATAATCACCCTGGAGTGCTCAAAATTGTTAATATGAATGGGAATATACTTCAGAGATATTTTACTAGAATTTCTAGGGGTACCAATAATTGTGTCTAATGTGTATTAGTGAAAAACATTTATTTCATAATGATATTTCCCCCCCATTTTAAATTCTTATTATCCAATGAAAGGTTAGATTTTTGTGAATTATTTTTTTTAAATAAAAGATCAAAAGGAATAACAATGCAGATTAATTTTCACAGTCTTCTTTGATCATATTTACCAAGGGTGCCGATATTTTTGGCCACGACTGTATGTATGTAGGCCTATATTATATGTAAAATGCAATTCCTGTGATGTAAAGCTGAATTTTCAGCATAATTACTCCAGTCTTCAATGTCACATGATCCATTTGAAATCATTGTAATATGCTGATTTGCTCCTCAGTTAGCATAAGTGAATTTTATATGATATAATTAAAAATAATGCTCAATAAATTGTGGCGCATATATAATTTATATAAATATTATTAATACATTTTGTGGACGGTATGAAAAACAAGGCCGGACTAGTGTAAAAATTAATGATCAAGGCAAGCTCTTATTAAAATAATAACTGGCTAGTTTTCAGCATGTTATTATTGTCTTTATATTTTACAGATAAATGTTACAGTTGAAAGTATAATAATTTAGTATGCTCAAGTTATTTCTTGCGATACAGTTGATAGCTCATTTGAAAAACATTACATTTTTGCACTTGGCAGATGTTTTAATCCAAAGCAGTTTACATTGCATTCAAGGTATACATTTCATAAATTGTTAAAATAATTTTGAAAAATTACACGATGAAAGATAAAGTATTTTCACCTTGACACATGTCTTATAACTGCTATGCTCATAGTGTGAGACACAATGCAACTGCCAATGCATGAATTTGTATAAGTCTTTACTTAGCATAAAAGTCTTTTGTTTCAGTTTTTCTCATTTGTAAATTAGAATGTTGTGGAAAAGTTCATTTATTTCAGTAATTCAACTCAAATTGTGAAACTCGTGTATTAAATAAATTCAGTGCTCACAGACTGAAGTAGTTTAAGTCTTTGGTTCTTTTAATTGTCATGATTTTGGCTCACATTTAACAAAAACCCACCAATTCACTATCTCAACAAATTAGAATACTTCATAAGACCAATAAAAAAATATATATATTTTTAGTGAATTGTTGGCCTTCTGGAAAGTATGTTCATTTACTGTATAAGTACTCAATACTTGGTAGGGGCTCCTTTTGCTTTAATTACTGCCTCAATTCGGCGTGGCATGGAGGTGATCAGTTTGTGGCACTGCTGAGGTGGTATGGAAGCCCAGGTTTCTTTGACAGTGGCCTTCAGCTCATCTGCATTTTTTGGTCTCTTGTTTCTCATTTTCCTCTTGACAATACCCCATAGATTCTCTATGGGGTTCAGGTCTGGTGAGTTTGCTGGCCAGTCAAGCACACCAACACCATGGTCATTTAACCAACTTTTGGTGCTTTTGGCAGTGTGGGCAGGTGCCAAATCCTGCTGGAAAATGAAATCAGCATCTTTAAAAAGATGGTCAGCAGAAGGAAGCATGAAGTGCTCCAAAATTTCTTGGTAAACGGGTGCAGTGACATTGGTTTTCAAAAAACACAATGGACCAACACCAGCAGATGACATTGCACCCCAAATCATCACAGACTGTGAAAACTTAATACTGGACTTCAAGCAACTTGGGCTATGAGCTTCTCCACCCTTCCTCCAGACTCTAGGACCTTGGTTTTCAAATGAAATACAAAACTTGCTCTCATCTGAAAAGAGGACTTTGGACCACTGGGCAACAGTCCAGTTCTTCTTCTCCTTAGCCCAGGTAAGATGCCTCTGACGTTGTCTGTGGTTCAGGAGTGGCTTAACAAGAGGAATACGACAACTGTAGCCAAATTCCTTGACACGTCTGTGTGTGGTGGCTCTTGATGCCTTGACCCCAGCCTCAGTCCATTCCTTGTGAAGTTCACCCAAATTCTTGAATCGATTTTGCTTGACAATCCTCATAAGGCTGCGGTTTTCTCTGATGGTTGTGCATCTTTTTCTTCCACACAACTTTCTGTTAACATGCTTGGATACAGCACTCTGTGAACAGCCAGCTTCTTTAGCAATGAATGTTTGTGGCTTACCCTCCTTGTGAAGGGTGTCAATGATTGTCTTCTGGACAACTGTCAGATCAGCAGTCTTCTCCATGATTGTGTAGCCTAGTGAACCAAACTGAGAGACCATTTTGAAGACTCAGGAAACCTTTTCAGGTGTTTTGAGTTGATTAGCTGATTGGCATGTCAACATATTCTAATTTGAGATAGAGAATTGTTGGGTTTTTGTTAAATGTGAGCCAAAATCATCACAATTAAAAAAACCAAAGACTTAAACTACTTCAGTCTGTGTGCATTGAATTTATTTAATACACGAGTTTCACAATTTGAGTTGAATTACTGAAATGAACTTTTCCATGACATTCAAATTTTTTGAGATGCACCTGTATATAATGGTAAGAGCTGAAAGGTTTAAACCTACAGCTTTTTGTTAACAAGCCCAGCTCTTTAACCTCCGAGCACCACCACTTGTGCCAATTGGTAGAAATGGGAATTGAGCCCACACCTCCATTTAGAAACCAGAAAACTCCTCCTTTGTGAAGGCTGAAGAACCTTAGGCCTTTGTTTCGTCTGGTTAAATTCTATAGCACTCTGTGGTTGGGGTCCATTTCAAGAAGCACGAGCTTTATTTATGCAACACAGACTGAATTCAGCAGCTGAATGCTGTAGATTGACACCAAATTTTCTGCACTTTGACATGGTTTGCCATCACAAAGGTTCACGTTTTTCTCCTCTTTGGTCGCACATGTGCTCTGAAAAGAGAAGGGTGGAGAAATGTTTTGTACTTGAGAGTGTAATGTTCAACATTTGTCAGCTGTTCTGTCAAGTATGACCAGTATTAGTTTGGATGTTTGACACATCTTTTGTCTTGAAGCATGGCTTTGTATTCCAAACCTCTGAAAATGCTTTTGTGGCGGTTTTCTTAAACGCATGTATTGTTTTTTTTTGCGTTATTGTTTTTTCAAGTTTTTTTTCCTCAGTAACCTGAGGTTGTTTTGTGCCTGTACACAGACCTTTTTAAAAGGTACGATTAGTTGTAAGAAGGCAGACTCATTTCCACACATTATATATTGTGTAAAAAAATGTTTAAAATATGATATAATCTCTTTTGGGATAATATTAAACAGACATTTCTTGTTTCCAAGACCCTTTGTTTATATTTGTATATGAAAAATTAATTTTTCTTCATCTTGCTTAGCAGACGCCACATTGTATGGTTTGTTCCTGGATTGCTGAGCGTTTCCCATCTCTCAGAGCTGCTGTTTGAGATATTATTGCCAATCTCCTCTTTCTGCCACTTCTTTGTGAGCAGGAAGTGAAATTTGAGGAGTTAATGGAGCGTTTTCTGGCTCTCCTCTCCTCTGCTGGAGTCTTATGGGGGAGTCCGCCCTAATCCCACAAATCATGCCAGTTTATGAATTTTAAATTAAAAGACCCAAATTTCTTTCGTTGTACTATTCATTTCACCCCACCTGAGCTCTGATACTGTGCTGCCCTGCACGCATTTCATCATGACTGAAAATACAATGTTAATCTGTGAGCTTTGGACAGAAATTACATTATATTGACACGTTAAGGATAAAGAGTCTTGAGACCCCATCTTCTCAAAACAATGAGGGGTGAATTCAATAAACCGATGCATCACTTCAGCACTTCATATTTCAATGTAAACCGCTGCATCTTATTCATGAACCGCCCGCAATCTTTAAACAGGTGTAAAATGCAGTGAAATAGTGAATAGTGAAATAGTGCGGCTTGAGTATTTCAGTAATAGTAAGTCACTGTCATTATTTTCAACACAAACACACTGACATTCTATGTACAAATTTCACATAATTCCTTTAGTGAACACAGTCAAATCATCTTTAGTTACATTAATACTTTTATTCAGCAAGAGTGCATTAAATTAATCAAAAGTGGCAGTAAAGACTTTTGAATTTTCTGTTCATAAAAGCAAGCAGCAAATCAGCATATTAGAATGATTTCTGAAGGATCATGTGACACTGAAGACTGGAGTAATGGATGCAAAAAACTCAACTTTGCATCACAGGAATAAATTACATTTTAAAATATAAGCAAATAGAAAACAGTTATTTTAAACTCTAATAATATTTCACAATATTACTGTTTTTACTGTATTTTTGTTCAAATAAATGTAGCCTTGGTGAGCATATCTTTCAAAAACACAAAAATCTGACCTGTGGTGTATATATGTATTGTATATTTTTTCTTGTGCCTGAATAGATCTATTAAAGCGTAAAAACTATTTGAAAGAACAGATTTGAAGAAATGAGTTGAACTTCTTTTAGTTTGATATGTATGTGTAAAGTGGAGGTTATGGTCTATGCTCCAATAAAAATACAGCCGTTATTGTTGCAGAGCTTAGATTTGTTGGTAGGTCACAATCTTCTGAATGGAGATTGTGTTGTAAAGGCTGCTGGTTATCTAAGGAGGGAAATTTATATTTTTCACAGTATTCTCTTGGGTGCGTTTTGTGCCCCTCGACTACTGGAATAATGATACGAAACAATGAGATGAACCACAGCCCACTGAATCTGCTGTCTCTGTGGACCTGGGAAATGGAGCGGGGAAGGGCTGCAGCGTTTGTTCTCTTCCCAGCTCTCTGAGTAGATATACGTATATATATATATATATATATATATATATATATATATATATATATATATATATATATATATATATATATATATATATATATATATATATATATATATTAATTTGATATTTTATAATAAAGTTTGACTCACAAATCCCAGATGAGACATCACAACATACTCTAACTAGGCAACATCAAATCACCAGCATCAAGTACTAACTTAAAGAGAAAATGCTGTTCCAAGCTATAAAATCTCAGACTTAACCATTAGCTTTTACAGTCTTTTGATTGACAGCAATGTCTCCTAGCAACCAAATTGTGCAGGATAATGCTATGCAATGCTAGCATGTGTTCTGCAAGTGTACAATTATCACAAAATATAATTTACCATGTTTTACATATGGGTTTATGTTGTATATACACTGTTTTTTATTTACTCTTGAAAAGATGTCATAGATTGATACTATTCACACATATTTATAAGAAAACATTCAAATAAAATAGTTCATGGCCATATTGAGTGATCTTAAGTCATATCTGATTTAAGTAAGTCATGTCATTTAAGTTTTTAATAATTGCAATGTCATGACATACCAAAGTATGTTATCGCTGTAATGTGTGGTTTGTATGATAAGTCTCAGATTCAGTTTAGACAGAATGAGTTTACTGTATTTTTGATGACTCTTCGTAACTCTTTGAATAGAAGTGCTTTCCTGATTAGTTGAGGGAATGTCTTAATTTTGCATAAACTCTCCTCACCAAAGCACAAATAATGGAAAAGAGAGTTGAATATTGAAGTGCAATAAGCGTCACAAGATGACAGATTGTGGAAAAGAACATTAAAAGTGCTTTCCATATTTAAACTGTTTTTAAGTGCTCTCAATCTCATTAAGAGTTAATGACTAGGGTTTACTGGGATAAGTTTCGGGAATGTTTGTTAAGAAGTTAGGAACTGCTGAAACCAGTGGCCAGTTGCATAAAATGCTCACAAGTTCGTCATCGACTGGTCACTGGTTACATAAAAATAACTGGTCGAATTTTAATCCAAAAAAAATTGACTCATTACCCTTTGCTAACTGCTAGTTGGTCAGACTAGTTCTTAAGACACAGACTTTACATAAATGCAGAGTTTTTACTGTACAACTGGCTGCATGTACCTCAACAATGCGGAGCTCCTGTTGAAGGCAAAGTGCAACAGTCCAGTAAAAATCCCATTCATTTTCTCTATAGTGGAATAAATTTTGTACAATATCTCTAAAGACAGATCTGCTGTGAGCTATAAGGTTGTTAATTAATGGCATATGCTTTTGCTGAAGCCATCAGCAGTATTATTTCATCATATATATATATATATATATATATATATATATATTTAAATATTCATGCATAACAGCAGTATTTATGATGAAAAACAACATTTCCCATGATTCAGAGGAATCTCCAATAATTAGGAAATCTCACAACAAGCAAATCATGCCCTCCAACTCCCATGAAGCACTGCAAATGCATATTTTGCAAAAAAAATATACTTTTATATTTCTCCATTGCTTTTAATTCGATTATGTATACCACAATGATTCCATGGGATTGTTGTTCTTTCCCTCAGTAAACCATTAAAGGGATAGTTCACCCAAAAATGAAAATTCTGTCATTAATTACTCACCCTCATGTCATTCCCGTAAGACCTTTGTTCATCTTCGGAACACAAATGAAGATATTTTTGATGAAATCCGAGAGCTTTCTGACTAGGGCTTCACAATATATTGTTTCAGCATCGATATCGCGATGTGCGCATCCGCGATAGTCACTTCACAGGATGTGCAATGTTTAGTATACTGATCGTTATATATTTAGAGGCTACTGATCATTTTCTTTGCTCACACACAGACACCGCGTCTACACCGGACAGCTGTACAGAGATATCCATTTTTAAATAAATTTACTAGCAGAGCTACTGCAAGTGATTTTCAGTGCTGGAAATCCAATTATCCTTTGTTGAAACTTCCACGTAGTCGAGGAGAGTGCAGGTCACGGTTGCTTAGCAACGGCAGACGCCATGGGAGCGCAAGCTCACGAACGCTTTTGAAGAGAAGGAGAAATCATTTGAACTTTGTGTCAGTACATCATAAATAAAGCGAGGCATCTGGTGTTTACTGGTGGGGATTTGTCGCGCTGCGCCGCTCGCGTCCGGTGTAGACTCAGTGAGAGCCACGCAGATGCATGTGAACACTGAATTCCATTCACTTCCGCTACTATTTGTGCCTGAAATGACACATATGCGCAAAACTATGTCAAAATGCATGTCTCTGCAAGTATCCTTGTAAAAAAAAAAATGTCTTAGGTGAAGGCAAACAATTGAGAAAGAAAGAGGATAACAATAACAGCAGTTTAATGTCCCTGTTGTTTTCTGAGTCATGTTAATCAAACAACAAAACACAGAAAAATCACTTTTGTAACTTTAACAGATATTAGATTTAATATAGTGTAGACTGTGCAGTTATTTTACAGTTTCTGTACCTGAATACTGTTAGACTTACCTTAAAAATACAAAGCACTGTTTATTTCATTTCTATCTTTGTTCTATTATATTTATCTATGCTTGTAATTTATTTCCTATGCTGATTTACTCACCTACAAAATCACCCCAATCATTGATTTTTTTCTTTTCTTTTTTTTCCCCCCAAATAGAGCTATTCAAGTCATCTGGTGATTTTTTTATTTTTCCATATCGCAATATATATCGGAGAAAAACAAAATATCGCAATGTGAGTTTTTTTTTTTCCAATATTGTGCAGCCCTATTTCTGACCCTGCCTACAACAGCAATGCAGCTGACACGTTCAAGGCCCAGAAAGGTAGTAAGGACGTGACATCAGTGGTTCAACCATATTTTCTGAAGCTACGAGAATACTTTTTGTGTGCAAAGAAAACAAAAATAGCGACTTTATTGAACAATTTCTTCTTTTCTGGGTCAGTCTGCCACCATTCACAAGAGTACCACAACGCATGGTTTAAAACAAGTCGTTTTTTTTGTTTTTGAACCACTGATGTCACATGGACTATTTTAACGATGTCCTTACTATGTTTCTGTGCCTTGACTATGGTAGGACCCTTGCTGTCTATGCAGGGTCAGAAAGCTCTCAGATTTCATCAAAAATATCTTAATTTGTGTTCCAAAGATGAACGAAGGTCTTATGGCTTTGGAACGACATGAAGGTGAGTAATTAATGACATAATTTTCATTTTTGGGTGAACTATCTATTGAAGTACACAGTCTTATACCTTTTTGTCCAATTTTCAAACACTTTTTTTGCTTCAAATCAAAGTTTGTAAAATTATGATTCACTTTGTAGAACTGGTTAGTTTGATTCATGGCTTATAACTCTTAAATGAAGACTTTTTAAAAATACCAATGGGAAAAATGAAAAATTGGACAGGCACTGTTGTATTCATTTGATGGCTTATCTCTTAATTATTAATTAGGTATTGTTACATAGACTAATTAATATTCAGAAGCCAATTTTTAGCTATGAAAGAACTGGTTTATTGCAATGGGACGGGAATTAAGTTGTATCAAAGATGTACCACACCAACTTGAGAAGACCTGCTTTATGTTTGCTTAAATATTTCTTCACAGCCCTTTACTTTTTTTGATGAATATTTGAGAGCACACAAATCTAACTCAAATCAATATGTTCTGATCTGGAAATTGGGACTTTTGTAGAGTATTTTCTCTGAAACTGTACTAAATTCAATTTGAAATTGTTTAAAAATAGAACATGCAAAATCATTTTAAAAATTGTCTGGCTACATTTGTGTGGATAAGATAAATCTTGCATTTGATTGAAGACTTTAATCATATACTGTCCAGATCATGTGGATGTTGAATGTGTGATGGATGATTTGAATTTCCTATCTTCTTGCCAGTGCCTCTGAAATGACCTTTTCAATACTGTTTTCTGCTAAGTACATCAATGAGTTGCAAACCCACTCCGTCCCAATAATACAAGAACTCATTAATGTGACTAATATCCCAGCACCCCACTGTGTCCCACAACATCAAAGACTTCTGTGCGTGTTCGAAGAGCTCATTTACACACTTTAATGTTTTAATCAGACAATGCTTCCCTCACCAACAGAAATATCCACCAATCACAGAGAAATTTCTATCAGATATGTTTATAAGCGCATCCAATTGAATTACAGCATGGCCATTGGAAGCTATTTCACAGTCCACTGATCAGTCAAAATATGTTTGGTACAAATGACATCGGACAAATGGCAGGACTGTTATCTGAGCTTATCTGAACCTGAGGTTCACATGGATATACCTTTATTCTGCCTAGATAATGATTTGACGAACTCTCGCCGTCTCTGTCTCTCTTAACAGAAATCGAAAAGGTTCAGAAAGACGAAGACAAAGAGGATGAGAAGTTCATCGATGTGGTCATCAACAAGAACATGAAACTGGGACAGAAGATTTTGATCCCTGTAAAACAGTTCCCCAAAGTAAGTACAACAAAGCTGTTTTTCAGTGTATAATATGATATAGCAGTTACACCCAACTAGAACAGAACAGAATTGGAAGAGTTTAGCATTACATCAATAGATCCTCTGCAGTGAATGGGTGCCGTCAGAATGAGAGTACAAACAGCTGATAAAAACATCACAATAGTGCACAAGTAATCCACACCACTCCAGTCCATCAATTAACGTCTTATGAAGTATGTCGTAAAACTGTTGCTTTCACCTAAAATATGAGACCCTTGCTTATAATATTGTTTTCTCCAGTGAAAGACATCTTGTCTGAATCAGGAAAGAAATATGCACAGATCAACCAGCTTATACAAGTAAAAAAAAAAAAAAAAAAAATCAGTTCTAAACAAACATGTCAAACATGGATTTTGATGTGAGGGGAAAACAGACAATGGACTTTTTCACTGGAGGAAGTGTTATTTTGGATTATGGACTCATATTTTGGCCAGAAGTGATAGTTTAGTTAAAACATCTTAATAATAGAATTGTTCCTTACAAAAATGCCACTTTTTACTTCACAATATGTTAATTGATAGACTGTAGTTGTGTGAATTACTTGTGGATTATTGTGATGTTTTTATCAGCTGTTTAGACTCTCATTCTGACAGCACCCATTCACTTCAGTGGATCCATTGGTGAGCAAGTGATGTAAAGCTAAATTGCTCCAAATCTGTTGTGATGAAAAAACAAACTCATCTGCATCTTTGATGACCAGGGTTAAGTGAGGTTTCAGTAAATTTTCATTTTTGAATGACTCATTCCTTTTCAAAGTACTAGTGAAATCATTGATTGATCATAATATTTTATAAATCTCCATTGGCAATTTGTCAAAAATCTAAATAATTTTCTATATGCAGTGTTATAGTGTAGAATAATTAGATCCTGTATTTAAATTCAATGACAGAAATTCTTAACGTTAGGCATGTCAACTTCACAGCTAATAATAACCTTTGTGTCTTTCATTTTTTTGACATGTTATCACACGACTCCACACGCCAGCACTTCACTATACATACAGACCACAGTCATTCATAAGGATGAAAAGCACTTCACAGTGCAGCTACATGTTAATATGAACACGAGTTTGATATTGAAGCATGCACAGGGCGATTTCAGAAAATGGTCCTAATTTCCATATTGTTGCTGTTGAGTGTGTTATTTGATGATTTTTGCTCCCTTCACAGACGTAGAGGTGAGCGTGACCTTGACGGCAGACTATCACATTATCATACCACTGAACGTGTGTGTGTGTGTATTCATGTGACGTGTGGATATATTCCCGTTGTTTTCCCAAAGGACTCGCACACAAGGAACAATTCTTTCTGTACCTCATTTAGTGCATGCTTTCGTAGTTCTCCCAATGTAATTTAATGGACTTCTTTGTTTGCGTGGTTTTTAATTCACACCGTTCCATCCTGGGAGGGTGAAAGAGCGACAAACAGCAGGAGAAAAGAGAAAAACAGAAAATTTAAGCAGCAGGTGTAGATGTCTGACTCTATTCAGAAAAAAAGCTTTTTTAGGGCAGTGAAAGGGTTTTAGATAGATGATAATTAGAACAGCGTGTTTATGTAATTGTTTGAGGAGGTGTTTCATTGACGAAAGAGATGAGTAAATGAACAGGACATGAGGAAGGAGAATAGCATGTGCTCATTTTTTGTCTATCATAGTCAAATTTCCATTTCCATTCACTTTTATTATTATACTGAGCTACTGATATTTTCTGTATAAGTAATAAATAAAATGTGTTTCTTAGTTTGGAATATTTATGATTTTCTAATATTTTTGAAAGAGGTCTCTTTTGCTCACCAAGGCTTCATTTATTTGAATAAAATGCTGTAAAAACAGTAATATTGTGAAATATTATTACATTTTAAAACAAAGGTTTTCTATTTAAATGTATTTAAAAATGTAATTTATTCCTGTGATACAAAGCTGAATTTTCAGCATCGTAAATCCAGTCTTCAGTGTCACATGATCCATCAGAAATCATTCTAAAATGCTGAATTGATGCTAAATTATCAGTTATTATTGGTACTGAATTAATCTTATTTTTATTATCAGTGTTGATACAGATATTACAATATCTGTATTACATAATTACAAATGACTTTTTCAGGATTTTTTGATGAATTGAAAGTTTAAAAAGGAACAAAATATATTTGAAATAGAAATCTTGTGTAACATTATAAATGTCTTTACTGTCACTTTGGATCAAATTAATGCATCCATTCTGAGTAAAAGTAAAAGTACTTTTGAATAGTAGTTTATCACAGTTTTCACAAAAATATTAAGCAGCAAAAACTGTTAATATTTTTATTACATTGATAATATTAAGAACCAATTAATAATATTTGAGTAACCAATAATAATTGAGACTGGACTAATGTCTGCTAATTCAGCTTTGACATCAAAGGAATACATTGCATTTTGAAGAATATTAAAATAGAAAACAGCTAATTTAAATTGTAATAATATTTCACAATATTCCTTTTTTAACTGTATTTTTGATCAAATAAGTGCAGCCTCTGTGAACATACGAGACGTATTTTCAACAAAAATATTGGTAGTGCATGTGTGTACATATATATATTTGAAAGAACCAATTTTTGTCCTATTATTGTAGCTGACTTGAGGTTTTACTATATAGTGGTAGCATATAAAACCGATTATAAGCAGTGAATTGGCCTCTTCATGACAAATGGCCCCTAGACAGATGAACAATTCATGCTCCTAACATGAGGACAGATGGGCCGTCGACAGCCTCATACATTTGTGCGCATATACAGACTTTTGTGCACCTATATATGATGTATATATGTATTCGAGTCGCTGTCTGTGTGTGCACATGCATTCAGAGAGTGATAATGTGTGTGTGAGCAATTTTTTGAAGAGGGTTTGTAAATGGGCTCTGGGATCCCAGAGGGAGTGTGCTGTGAAGGGTAAAACGTCTCTCTCACACACACACATATACACACACACACAGAGACACACACACTCTACTCTCATTTTTCAGTTTAATATTACCCATATTAGAGGTCTGGTACCTAATTTGAGACCAAGAGTCCCAGAATTCCATCGGGAGTGAATTTGTAATTAATGGAAAAATATATTATCATTATTACAGGTATTCATATTTAATATTATAATTTATGTAACTCATTTTGCTAATGCATGCATATTTTATTTTATTTTAAATCTTATTTAATTTAATTTACGGGTTTTGTTAACCGCATCATTGTGCTTCAATTGAGACTCCATCCAGACCTCTACACTGTCTAAATATTACTCAAACCCAAATGTCAGCTTGTGTTATTAAACACAATTCCAGCTTTACTCCTGACTCCGGCACCCACAGGAACGTCTTGGTTACATATGTAACCCTCGTTCCCTGAAGAAGGGAACGGAGACATCACATCGGTGACCGATGAATGGGATCTCACTTCGACGAGACTAAACGAGCCAATGCACATTGGCATGCAATAATTGCATCCAGCTGCTGCTTGTCACACACTGGGAAAGTATACCCTTTCCAGGGACGCTGCGGAATCCACATCCTGCCCACAGGAAGGTATCATGTGGAGAGACACAAATGGACTGGGCATTAAGGGCAGTACAGCATATGGAATGTCTCTGAGGTGGCTCCGGCCCAGTTAAGAGGGAGTCAACACCGGCAGGGACGGCAGAGTGGAATCTGCCAAGGAAAGACACAGTCTCCCCGAAAGGGGAACCGTACCGTGGAAGAATACACACATGGGATCACCGTGGGGATCACAACATATGGCACCTAGCCTAGCACAGGGGTTAACCAACAGGCCACTTTACGAGTGTTAGACCTGGCTCCGCCACGTCCGGCTGCCGAGGGTGACGGGGGAACTCCACAGGGTTCGCCGTATGGGGAACTGAAGAGCAGAATAGGTGCACGTATCCGGTCCGTAGAGGGGAATGGCACAGCAAGCGAGACACCGAGCCGTACTTCTGGCTTTACTGGCTACTCGAGGTGAGTACACGAGAGGACACTGACTCTACATGAAGGCTATAAAACCTAGCAAACGTGTTGGGTGTCGCCCAGCCCGCAGCTCTACATATATCTGTCAGCGAGGCGCCTTGCGCCAGTGCCCAGGAGGAAGCAACACTCCTTGTCGAGTGTGCTCACAACCCGAGGGGGCAGGGCACGCCAAGACGATGGCATCCACTATCCAGTGGGCCAACCTCTGCTTAGAGACCGCCTTTCCCTTCTGCTGGCCTCCGTAACAGACGAAGAGCTACTCTGAGGTCCTAAAGCTCTCCGCACGGTCCACATATATGCGCAAAGCACGAACGGGACAGAGCAAAGCTAGGGCTAGGTCTGCCTCCTCCGAGGGCAGCGCTTGCAGGTTCACCACCTGATCCCTGAAAGGCGTGGTGGGAACCTTGGGCACATATCCGGGCCGGGGTCTCAGGATAATGTGAGAGTCGGCCGGCCCGAATTCCAGGCACGATTCGTTGACCGAAAATGCATGCAGGTCCCCTACCCTCTTGATGGAAGCCAGCGCAGTTAAGAGCACTGTCTTTATAGACAGAGTTCTCAGCTCTGCAGACTGCAACGGCTCAGTGGGGGCCCTCTGCAATGCCGTAAGCACCAGAGGGAGATCTCAAGAAGGTACAGGGTTCGGGCAAGGAGGATTTAGTCTTCTCGCGCCCCTCAGGAACCTGATGATCAGGTCGTGCTTCCCCAAAGACTCACCGTCTACAGGATCGTGATGTGTGGCAATTGCGGCAACATACACTTTTAGGGTGGAGGTAGACAGCCTTCGTTCCAACCCCTCCTGGAGGAAGGAAAGCACCGCTCTGATCGGGCATCTCCGGGGGTCTTCTCGGTGAGAAGAGCACCATTCAATGAACAGGTTCCACTTCAAGGTATAGGCACACCTCATAGAGGGTGCTCTTGCAGAAGTGATGGTGTCCACCACTGCCTGGGGTAGATCACCTAGGACCTCCGCGTCCTGTCTAGGGACCACACGTGAAGGTTCCACAGATCTGGACGTGGGTGCCAGAGGGTGCCCCGTCTCTGGGAAAGTAGATCCTTCCTCAGAGGAATGCGCCAGGGAGGGGCTGTCGCGAGGAGCATCAGTTCCGGGAACCAGGACCGGTTGGGCCAGTAAGGTGCAACTAGTAGGACCTGCTCCTCGTCCTCCCCGACTTTGCACAGTGTCTGTGCAAACAGGCTCACTGGGGGAAACGCATACTTGCGTAGGCCCCGGGGCCAGCTGTGTGCCAGTGCATCCATGCCGAGGGTTCCCCCGGTCAGGGAATAGAACAGCTGGCAATGGGACGTGTCTGGAGAGGCAAACAGGTCTACCTGTGCGGCTTCGAAATGTCTCCATATCAGCTGGATTGCCCGGGGATGGAGTCTCCATTCTTCCAGAAGCACACGCTGCCGTGAAAGATGGAGTTCCTGGACCACCAACGTGGCCATCGTCTGAGCGCGGTGACTTTCGTCACTCTCAGGGCGAGGTCCGTCGCTGTGCGCAGCTCCTGCATCAGCCCTGGGTCAGAACTACCCTCGTACAACTCCCCAGACTCCAACATTCCCAGACTCCAGCTCACCCTCCAATGCCGCGATCGACATTTATTCATCTGGAGGCGCCCCGAATGAAACGGTTGGACCCTCATACGAGGAACCGGCGCGCTCATCCCAGAAGCTCCACAGCTTGCAGCGTGCTAGAGGAGTGGGGGGCCCACGGAGATTCACTCGGCGGGTTTGCCCCCACTGTAACCCTCAGGCTACCCTGTCTATTCACCGAAGTAGCCCTCTCCTGCTGGACAGAAGAGAGACTAGATCGGGGCATAGGTAAGGGGACTTTTTTGATGTACCGGAGTGTCAGCCGCAACGCCGCGATGGCCATGCCGCTACAGTGACGGCATGACTCATCCACGAAGGCTGCCTCAGCGTGCTCAACGCCCAAACACGTGATGCAGCGATTGTGACTGTCATCTGGCTCCAGGTAACGACCGAAATACACGATTGGAATGACATCTTTAAAAAGACGCACCATCGTCTTTACAAAGACGCACCCGTGTCTTGCTCTTTTAGGGAAATTAGCTCTTTCAGAAGTGCTGAAGCGCACAGGGGAACCACCGCTGCAGCGCCGTTACACCAACACGAGTGCTGAAGAAGCCTCTTCCCCAGAGCGCTCATTGACTCGTCAGAAAATCATTCTCAGACGAAAGGCAGAGTAGAACAATAGAACCGCTCTGCTTCGAAGCGAAAAGCTGAGTATGCGTTGTACCTGCTGCCTACTTATGTTCGTGCTATGACTAGCAGCAGCTGGGTGCAGTTATTGCATGCCAATGTGCATTGGCTCGTTTAGTTTACACTGGAAGTATTGGTCTCTCAAAGCGAGATCCCATTCGTCGGTCACCGACATGACTCGGAGTGACCAACTGAAGGGGAACTCCCAGTCGCCCCGAGATGTTTGTGGATCATGGAGCATGTTGGCTCTGTTGCTCCATTATAGCTGGACTTTATAATGACATTATTATCTATTCACTATGAAATTTGTCACAGTGCAGTGAGTCGAATGATCTAGTTGGAGGATGCATTTGTGTGCTGCGGTGTTGTAAATATAATTGTCTTCTGTTCCGTAGTCTCTGGCTTTAACTGGATGATCAGCAGATTGCTTTAACCACAGACTATGGTAGATTGCCTGCCAAACTCTTCCCACTGTCCATCATGGGCACAGAAGCAGTTTGCTGCTTTAGATCATGAGTAATAATCAGTAAGCTCTGTGGTGGCAACATAATACCATGGTATTGGATGGTAATACTGTGGTACTTTAAAATACAGTATGTGCTGGAATTAGTTTACAATGGTTTTTATATGGAGCTACCATGGTATAGGTCCAAAATACCATAGTACTATACTTTTTGTAAGTGTAATGGTTCAGTACATTTGCAATACCATGGTTTTTACACATGTACCATGGTTAAACTATGGTATTTTCTGAAGTACACTCTTAAAAATAAAGGTTCCAAAAGGGGGTTTTCACAGCGATGCCATAGAAGAACCATTTTTGGTTCCCCAAATAACCTTTCAGTGAACGGTTCTTAAAAGAACCATTTTGAAGAACATTTTAATAATCTAAAGAACCTTTTTCCACTGTAAAGAACCTTTTGTGGAATTAAAAGGTTCCATGGATGGTAGAGGTTCTTTGTGGAACCATTGATGCAATAAAGAACCTTTATTTTTAAAAGTGTACCTTTACATTTACGCATTTAGCAGACGCTTTTATCCAAAGCGACTTACATTGCATTCAAGTTACAGTTTCTACATTTTATCAGCTCTTGCTTTCCCTGGGAATCGAACCCATGACCTTGGCGTTGCTAGCGCCATGTTCTACTATTTGAGCTACAGGAAAGCATAAATAGCATGGTGTGTGAATATAATTACCCTTATAAAAAAGTACCATGGCAGTAACGTAATACCATGGTACCGAGTGCTAATACTGTGGTACTTTAAAATTTACCATGGTACTCTTATCCATGTACCATGTAGGATTTTATATGTAATTACCATGGTAAATGTCCAAAATACCATGGTAGTACCATATGTTTTGTAAGTGTAATGTTTCAGCAAATTTACCAAAAAGTACCATGGTGCCACCAAGGTTTTAAACATGTTTAAAGTATTTTAGAATACCATTTAAATGCCATGGTTTGTGAATTTAATAACCTTGCAAAAAGTAATAAAAAAGTAATGTGGTAGCATACAGCATTTCCATGGTGTCAGATGCCAATATTGATTGAAATTCACATACCATAGTTCTTATATGGTGCTACCATAGAACAAAATACCATGGTACCTTTTCCAAAACATATGGTAGTACCATACTTTTTATAAGTGTAATTGCTCAGTACATTTACCATGGTTTTAAACTTGTACCATGGTAAAATCATAGTACTGTGGTGGTAACATACAGTAATACCATGGTATCAGATGGTAATACTGTGGTACTAAAAAATGCTATGGTACTAAAATTCATGTACTATGTTTTTTTTTTTTTTTAAATGGTACTGCCATGTTATGTCCAAAATACCATGGTACTTTGACTAAAAATGTATTATGCTTTTTGTACATTTAGACATGGTAAAACTATGGTATTATTGGAAGTACATTGGAGTACCATATTAATACCAAAATATGTGACTATCACAAAAGTATTGTGGTGATAAAATAATACCATGCATGGTATCAAATGATAATACTGTGGTACTTTGAAAAATGCTATGGTACAAATTTAATGTACTATGTTTTTACATGGTACTACCATGGTACTGTGTGCAAAAATTGTGGTAGTACAATGAATTTTGTACATGTAATCTTTCAGCACATTCACCATGTTTTTTAGACATGGTGAAATCATGGTATTATTGGAAGTACCTTGGAGTACTATATTAATACCATGGTGTGTGACTATCATTACCCTTACAAAAAGTACTGTGATAGTAACATAATACCATGATATCAGATGCTGTTATACTTTGAAATATACAGTATACCATAGTTATGTATGATGTTATCATGGTACATGTCCAAAATACCATGGTAGTACCATATGTTTTGTAATCATTCAATACATTTACCAAAAAGTAACATGGTATTAATATATTTTTTAGACATGTATCATGGTATTTATACCATATAAATACCATGATATGTGAATATAATTCCCTTAAAAGTACTGTGGCGGTAACATAATGCCATGAAATGCTAACACTGAAATACTTTGAAATTTACCATGGTACTGAAATTCACATACCATGGTTTTTCAATGGTACATTTCCAAAACACCATGAAAGTATCATACGTTTTGTATGAACTGATGTAGTCAGTACATTTATCAAAAAGTAATATTGTGCTACAATGTTTTTTGGACATGTACCATGGTAAAACCATGGTATTTTCAGAAGCACCTTGGAGTACTACGTATGTAAATATCATGGTATGTGAATTTCTGTTCAAATTCACACAAGCTCCAACCTGCATCTCCCACCATTCAGTTTTAGGTGTTTGCTGTTGACTTCAGGTTTGTCACAGCGATGCATTTTAGGACAGCTGTTGAGAAAAAACGATCGGGACGTCAAGTCTTGTAAATGAAACTTCATCTCAGAGCTAAAAGGAATGTCAGGGTACATGAGCCCTCAGCGTTAGAGCAGTAATGATCGACCACTTCAAATAAAGCAATTATCAGCGGCGGAGCGAGAGCGCCAGTGTAATGTCATACGGCGCGGATATTCACGTCGCCCCGCGTCACACTAAACAGATTGCCTTTGACAGCTCTGATGACTGTAGACACTAATGCGCTGTTTAGAGCTTCAGAGAGCTACTGGAGGAAGACAAATTCAATTTGTCCAGTCTGACAGGTGGATATAGAGAAGGAGAGCGAGAGCTTGAAGGGTGAGTGTGATGAATCTGATTGGAACAGTTTTACTCCCAGACGTCACCTCTAGCCTCATTTATGGGACACATGTTTACAAGACAGGGACACTTTCTTGGCTAATTTAATCTTGTGAGGACATGGTTGCCGGTCATTGAGTTTAAAGAACAATTTTGTATTAGAGAGCAATGAATATGCATTTTAAGTGTCTATTAAAGGTGAGGCGTGCCATTTTTGTGGCACTCGTCTTGGATTTTTTTTGTTTATTATTTATTTATTTATTTTTTCAACCAGTTTTTCCTAACTGTCTGCCATTGGTCAGTCAAACAGATAGTCCTGCCCTAAACTCATGCTATTGGTTCAGCTACAATGTAGGTTTGCTCAGGATGGTTAAACAAATGTTTTGATAATGCCAATGTTTTGATAGTGACATATTGCTTACCAGTGTTATTTTAGTATCATACTATTATATACTTATTATATACTTATTCATTTTAGTTAAAAGTTTAGTCATTTATTTATTTATTTTTTTAATATGGCTATATAGTTTTTAATAATTTTGTTGCATTTTTAGTTATTTAGGTATATCAAGTTAAATTAAATGAAAAAAAATGTTGCTTTGGCAACTAGCTAAAATATAAAAAAAAGTTTAAGATTTTTATATTTTATTTAACTTTAGTTAACATTTTCATTTCAAGTATCAGTTTTTTTCTCTGTTTTCTGTTTTAGTTAACTATAATAACCCTGGTCTTTTTGGGGAAATCAAAAAAAAAAAAAAAGTGGTTTATTGTTATGAGATGCTACGGTACTGTTCAAAAGTTTAGGGAGCGGTAAGATTTTTCTTTTTGAAAAGTCTTATTTGCTCACCAAGGCTGCATTTATTTGATCAAAAATACAGTAAAAAACAACAGTAATATTGTGAAATATTATAACACTTTTAAATAAGTTGGTAACACTTTACAATAAGGTTGTATTAATTAACGTTAGTTAATGCATTAGTTAACATGAACTAACAATGAACAACGCATCTGTTCAGCATTACTTAATCTTTGTTCATGTTAACGTATTCATATACTAATGTGTTAGTTAATTCATTAGTTAACATGAACTAACAATGAACAACTCCACTGTTCAGGATTAATTGTTTTGTTAATGTTAACTTACATATTTACTAATGCATCTCTTTACATTAAAAGATTAATTAGTTAACGTTGTGGTTAATGCATTAGATAAAATGAACTAAAAATGAACAACGCATCTGCCTACATCACCAAGTGCATTGATGATGTAACAGTCACAAAGACCATCACTGTCCGGGCCAACCAGAAGCCATGGCTGACAGGGGAGGTCCACAGACTCCTGAAGGCTCGGAACGCTGCTTTTAGAGCCGGAGATGAGGTGGGCCTGAGGACAGCTAGGGCCAATCTATCCCGCGGCATCAGAGAGGCCAAGAGACAGTACTCCAGGAGGGTAGCCCATCGCTTCAGCGACAGCAGAGACACTCGGAGCCTGTGGCAGGGGATTCAGACCATTACGGACTACAAGCCCCCACCGCGCACCTGTGACAGCACCATCCCCCTGCTGAATGAGCTGAACGCCTTCTTCGCTCGCTTTGAGGCACAAAACAGCACCACTGCACAGAAGACCCCACCTCCTCCCGGCGACCAGGTGATGACGCTGTCCCCGGACAGTGTGAGGAGATCCCTCAGCAGGATCAACACACGAAAAGCTCCGGGTCCTGACAACATTCCTGGTCGTGTACTGAGAGACTGTGCAGCGGAACTCACTGATGTCTTCACAGACATTTTCAACATCTCGCTGAGTCAGGCTGTTGTCCCCACATGCTTCAAGGCTACCACCATCATTCCAGTCCCGAAGAAGTCATCTCCATCCTGCTTCAATGACTACCGTCCAGTCGCACTTACTCCTATCCTCATGAAGTGCTTTGAACGACTAGTCATGCACCACATCAAGTCTAACCTCCCCCCCTCCCTGGACCCCTTCCAGTTTGCATATCGGTCCAACCGCTCGACCGATGATGCCATCGCCACTGCCCTCCACCCAGCCCTCACACATCTGGACAAAAAAGACTCATATGTCAGAATGCTGTTCATAGACTTCAGTTCAGGATTCAACACAATCATCCCTCAACAGCTCATTCACAAACTGGTCCAGCTGGGGCTCAACACCTCTCTGTGCAACTGGCTGTTGGACTTCCTGACTGGGAGACCTCAGGCAGTACGGGTCGGCAGTAACACATCCAGCACCATCACACTGAACACAGGGGCCCCCCAAGGATGTGTGCTGAGCCCCCTCCTCTTCACTCTGCTGACCCACGACTGCACACCGTCACATAACTCCAACCTTTTCATTAAGTTTGCGGACGACACGACTGTGGTGGGTCTCATTAGCAACAGAGATGAGACAAACTACAGGAGCGAGGTGAGCCGCCTGGCCGGGTGGTGCAGTGACAACAATCTCTCTCTGAATGTGGAGAAGACGAAGGAGATTGTTGTTGACTTCAGGAGAGTGCACACTCAGCATGCTCCTCTGACCATCAATGGTGCGACTGTGGAGAGGGTGAGCAGCACCAAGTTCCTAGGTGTGCACATCACAGAGGACCTTTCCTGGACCAACAACACTGTAGCACTGGCCAAGAAAGCACAACAGCGTCTCTACTTCCTCCGCAAACTGAGAAGAGCCAGAGCCCCGGCCCCCATCATGTACACCTTCTACAGAGGCACCATCGAGAGCATCCTTACTAGCTGCATCACTGTGTGGTATGGCGCTTGCAACGCGTCCTGCCGCAAGTCACTTCAACGCATAGTGAAAGCAGCTGAGAGGATCGCTGGTGTCTCTCTCCCCTCCCTCCAGGACATCTACAACACCCGTCTCACCCGCAAAGCCCTCTGCATTGCAGGTGATCCCACCCACCCGACACACAGCTTCTTCAGTCTGCTGCCATCAGGGAGGAGACTGCGGAGTCTCCAGGCCAGGACCAGCAGACTGAAGGACAGCTTCATCCATCAGGCTGTCAGGAAGCTGAACTCCCTCCCGACCTTGCCCCCCCTCCCCTCTTTTGCCCCACGCACCACTGATCTCTGACCCTCCAACCCCCCCCCCCCCTCCCTTTCCCACTTACAAACTGTGACCCGCACTAGTCACTTTGTGCAGCATTGGACTGATCACTACCCCATCCAGCATTGACTGCAAACTACCTCCTAGGTCAGTTTAATTAAGACTGTTCTCTGAGCTCTTTAGCTCTTCATCACTTTAACACTGATAAGCTCTTTTGCACTACACTCATTACATCTGCACAGTTTTTTTGCACTACACCCATTATATCTGCACAGTTTTGTTTATTTAATGGTTGCACTATCTGCCATGTGCCTTACGCCACTTTAACTATCTCTTTTTTACAATGTCCTTATTGCATATCTGTATAGTTTGTATTTATATATATTTAAACTGTAATTATCTGTTTTTTTTTTTACATTACTGTTAGTGTTTAGTGTTAACTGTATGCACCAAAGGTCTGAGAGTTACGCAATTTCAATTCTCTGTATGTATGTGCTGTACATGTGGTGGAATTGACAATAAAGCTGACTTTGACTTTGACTTTGACTGTTCAGCATTACTTAATCTTTGCTCATGTTAACTTATTCATATACTTATGCGTTAGTTCATGCATTAGTTAACATGAACTAACAATGAACTATGCCTGTAAATAGCTTTATTTAATGAGCTTTATTTAATTATACTACATTCAGTAAATACACAAGTTTATGTGGCAGCTAACACACACAATGGATAAACAATACTAACTCCCCATTTGGGCACTGATTTGTGCTATTGGTAAATTTGGACACCATCTAAACATCAACGGATAAGGTTTCTCATGACTGTATACTGTTTATTAACATGACTTACCATTAACAAAGTATTTACTAAGGGAATTTGTGAAACATTGTAAAGTGTCACTAGTTCAACATTAACTAACGTTTAACTATCATTTGTAGACTGTTTATTAACATGACTTACCATTAACAAAGTATTTACTAAGGGAATTTGTGAACCTTATTGTAAAGTGCACACTAGTCCAACATTAACTAACGTTTAACTAACATTTGTGGGTTAACGTAATAACAAAGCAGTCTTTATTGATTTTACTTCACCTTAAATGAGTGAAAGCCATTCATGCATCACTAAGATTTTCAGAAACTTTTACATATTATATTATTACATAGTGGTATACATTATATACATTTATATTATATAATCAATTTATTAAATCAATAAACTTAGAGAAGAAGGAAGTGTTTCTCCTAACTTTAACTGGAAGTGAGCAAGCATGGTCAGGTTAAGCTGGACAAATAGTTGGTAATCATCTTTGCGTTTTAAAGCTGCTATTTTCGATGAAAATAGCAGCTTTAAAACGCAAAAGTCTTCCAAGAGGAGCATTTCTATCCCGCTTTCCAAGCCAGTAAATCCACTCTATCAGGCTGTGTTGATCTGTCCTGTTCCCGCGGGCGATTTTGCCGCCGACCCCCGTGAGAACAAACGTGCGCGCGCTCGGTAGATAGTCACGTGGAACGAAACGATTTCCAATCAGAAAACGAGCTGACGGAAGCATTACTCACCTCCAGCTCGCACTGTAACATATAAAGTTCACGTTCACACAGTCTCCACGACAATATTTTTATTTTTTAACCCCGCGAACTTTCGGTAAATAAAAAAATATCCAAATATTATTATCGCCATTTCTTCTTGCACGTCGTAAGCCATTTGTTTACTCTAAAGTCACGTTTATCAGCGCGAGATTTCCCGCGTTTACAGTCTTGATCTGTTAGTGTGTGGTGTGCTGTCACAAGGGAACAAAACTTAAATCTATTTGTTTGTTTGTTAGTGATATGCCTAAATCATGTTAATAAACAGTCTACAAATGTTAGTTAAACGTTAGTTAATGTTGGACTAGTGTACACTTTACAATAAGGTTCAGAAATTCCCTTAGTAAACACTTTGTTAATGGTAAGTCATGTTAATAAACAATATACAATCATGAGAAACATTATCCGTTGATGTTTAGATGGTTTCCAAGTTTACCAATAGCCCTAATCAGTGCCTAAATGGGGAGTTAGTATTGTTTATCCATTGTGTGTGTTAACTGCTACATATACTTATGTGTATATACTGTATGTAGTATAATTAAATAAAGCTTATTAAATACAGCTATTTACAGGCATATTTCATTGTTAGTTCATGTTAACTAAAGCAGGAACTAACGCATTAGTATATGAATAAGTTAACATGAGCAAAGATTATTAATGCTGAACAGATGCGTTGTTTATTTTTAGTTCATGTTAACTAATGCATTAACCACGACGTTAACTAATTAATCTGTTAATGTAAAGAGATGCATTAGTAAATGTATAAGTTAACATTAACAAAACATTAATTAATCCTAAATAGTGGAGTTGTTCATTGTTAGTTCATGTTAACTAATGAATTAACTAACACATTAGTATATGAATACGTTAACATGAACAAAGATTAAGTAATGCTGAACAGATGCGTTGTTCATTGTTAGTTCATGTTAACTAATGCATTAACTAACGTTAATTAATACAACCTTATTGTAAAGTGTTACCAATACGTTTTCTATTTTAAATATATTTTAAAATTCAATTTATTCCTGTGATCAAAGCTGAATTTTCAGCATCTTTACTCCAGTCTTCAGTGTCACATTTTTCAGTGTCTTCAGTGTTTTGTCCTGCTCCAGTAGGGGTGAGAATCTTCAGGCACTTCACAATCCAATCCGATTCTGATTCTGGGATTCACGATCCGATTGCAAAACGATTCTTCTGCTGTTAAAATACATCTTTACAACTTTACATCTTAACCAAAATTGTAGTTTCTATGCTTTTTGTTTATAGTTGGAATCTCTGTATGTCAGTACTGCCATCTTAAAAGTAGGGGTGTGAATCTTCACTGGTTTCACGATTCAATTCAATTACGATTATCATTATCAACTCAATATCACGATGCGTCACATTCTCAGTTTTCAATATTACTGCACATGACTACATTTTCATAAATTTTATATCAAATTTATTTTTTGCAAAATTTACTTTTTTATTATTATATAAGCAGGCTACTTTTTTTTTTTTTTTAATACTTATTTAAAATAAGTCTTTAAGTATCCAAAAGTTTACAGACAATAGTTATGGGTCTTTTTTTTTTTTTTTTTTCCTCAGCGTTATTGCGGTTTGATTATTACTGATGAGATCATAGACAGTAGCAGATTTAACAGGCTGCATTCACACTAATGCACAGATCTATTTCAATATATCAGATGTTTTGTCCTGCTCTGAAAACATAACTGACTGTGTGTGCATCAATTTCGTATAAAAGTATTCGAAAATGCGAGTGCATTTAACCGCAGCTGCAATCGAGCTTCAGGACAAACAAACACAATGCGCACGTCAAAGTCTGTCAGTGCACGAGTTTCGTGCATCTAATAGTACTGCAATCCAAACGGCATAAATGAAAGCATATCTAAAGCATATCTAAAGAAAACACAGCGGGTGGAAACACACACTGTCAAGCAATGTGCACGTGTCTAACAGCGCAAATTCTGTGCAATGAAGTCCGCCGCGTCTCTAGCGCGCACACGTGCCATATGCCGTGAAAAAAACCAAGCTCAGAATCGATTCTGAAATATTCAGAATTGTTGAAGAGAGAATCTATTTTTTTTTTCTCCCACCTCTATTCTAATATGCTGATTTGCTGCTCAAGAAACATTTCTTATGGTTATCAGTGTTGGAAACTGTGACACTTTTTTTCAGGATTCTTATGAATAGAAAGTTCATGTTCTTAATGTTCTTTTGGAACGTTATAGAAGTCATTATGAATGTCACTTTTGATTATTTTAATCTGTGCTTTTGGAAAATTTCAAGAAAACAAATCTTGCTGACCCCAAATTTCTGAATAGTAAGTGTATATTCCAAGTTGTCCATAACATTTGTGTGAGCAAAAGGTTATTTACTAACAAAGCTATAATATTTCATTTGTGTCCAAAAACAGGCTAAACGTTGATTCATTTCTCACACAAATCTATCAAGTGACTTGAAAATAGTGCAGTCACAAGGTTTACTTTTTTGACACTTTTTCAGTGGTGTTATGACTGAACTGTTTTTGTAGACCTGTGTAAGGTTTGCTTAAAAATCCTTTATTTTTCTGTTGAGAAAATAACAGCATTTGGGTTCAGACATGAGAGTGAGAAAATAATGACAGAATTTTCTTTTTAGGCTTATTATTCCTTTAAACTAAAGCGTTTTTCATGTCTTTCTCAGCCAGTGTGTGTGTGCAGTCTCTGCAGTCGTTGTGCCTGTCTCTGGCAGCTGCCTGTGAGGTCAGTCTCATTGTAAAGGCTGTTTAGTGAGACCCAAAGTGAAAAGCCCTCCATGAGCCGACTGTTTCATCTCAAACAGAGAATGCGGCTTTCTTCTCAGACGTTTCATTGTGTTTTCCAAACAAACTGAGCTTTATTAGCGAGACAGATATTTCCATAAAAAGTAAACTGAGTTTAATAAGTGACACATGGATCTCTGAGATCTTTTTGAAAGTGAATACCGTATGTGATTTAGCATCAGCGTTAGGACACTATCAGCCAAACGATCTGTAAATTGCCCTCATTACCTGATGTAATCTGCAATTAAAATGAATTCATAATGAATGTCATGGTGGGATATCAAAATTTTGCCAGTGAGCTATTACCCCAGTTTGCCTGTGCCTTTCTTACAAGCCTACACATGTTCTTAAAGCCGCACACATTTTGTGAATTTATATCAGATAACGGTTATTATCTTCCCCCATTTTTTTGTCGTGAGACAGTAATATTTTCAAGAAGCTGGGAAGATCTTTTTGAAAACTAATAAAACTTGCCAGGTCATGATTTAAAGGTCATGACCTCTTTGCGGTGTCCCCTGTTACATCAATAGTCATCAGCTCAATAATAATTTGCATACCCTCAGTGCTATAAAGAATGTAAGATGATTATGTCCCAAAGTATCAGGATTAGTGTGTTCTCAAAACATAGTGTGTTCCCACTGGTAAGAGAAATCACAAATGAGATCTTTTAAACATCTCAGTTGCTGCTTTTGGAGATCAATGAGATTATATTAATAGCAAATGGAAACTTTTGCTGAACTTCCTTCTCTGATGTTTCTACTGAGAAAAATACACCACTAAATATGACTTTTTGTTTATTTGAAGAGATCTCACTTGTGTCTTATACTGTTTGGCTTCCATTGACTTACATAGTTATGGACAAAAAATACCATGGAAGTCAGTGGGACCCAAAACTGTTTGGTTTCAAACATTCTTCAAAATGTGTTCCACAGAAAAGAAAGTCATACAGGTTTGGAATAACATGAGGGTGAGTAAATAAAGAGAGGTTTTTTATTTTATTTTTGGGTGAATTATCCCTTTAATATTGAAGCTAAGAAGAATATTGAATAGAAATAATAATAATAAAGAGAGGCCTATTTGTGACTTTTTATCTCACAGTTCAGACTTTTTCCCCTCGCAACTCGAAATTTATATCTCTCAATTTGGATTTTTATTTTTTTTTCTAAGTTATGAACTCAGAATTAAGACTTTTTTCTTGCTTTTTGGTGTGTTTATCTCACAAATCTGTGTTTATGTTGCAATTCTGACTTTTTTTCCCTCTAATTTTTTTGTTTACATCTTGTAATTCTATTTTTTCAAAAAAAAAAAAATCACAGTTGTCAGTTTATATCTCATAATTCAGACTTTTCTTCTAATAATTCTTTGTTCGCAGTTGTTTATATCTTGAAATTCTAAGTTTATATCTCACAATTCTGAGTTTATATACTGCCGTTCTGACTTTTTTACTTAGAATTGTGAGAAAAAAGTCACAATTCCTTTTTCATTTCTTAATCCTGTGTCAGAAACGAGCGTCCATACTTTAAAGTGCATTTGGTTTTGCCCAGATAGCTTACATTCATAAGTCAGAGATTTCAGTATGAATTTAAATATGTATCATTATTCTTGTAAGAGCAAATGATCTGAGCTGAGGAAATACATCTTACTCTGTCAACAATTGTCACTTTGTAGTTCTAGAGGTGAAGAAAAAGTGCTGTAGTATAGTATTTCTGTTGGATTTTCAAAGTATGCATCCATCCTGCCACAAAGGTTGTACAAACCTAGAACCGCTCTGTTCTTTCTGCTAATTCTGGGATTCAAATTTTGGTTCAGTCAAGCTTTTCAGTTTTAAAAAAGTAGCCGAGAAAGTTTGAGAATGTGTCACCTGAGAGCTGCGATTGTGTCTGTGACTTTCACAGAGGTCTTCATGGGTGGCAGGGTTTGATCTTCCGCTCCGGGTTGGCGCTGAGATCGCTAACAAGCCTGGACAGCAGGCGCAGGTGAAGCGTTTTAACAAGAACAGCAGAGAAAGCGTCTCACCTCCTCCTATAAGCTTCCACTTTCTTTTGTCTTCTTTCTGAGACGATTCTTCTCCCTTTCTTTCTCTTTCCTCTGTCTCGTGTTTCTTTGATCCTTGCCTCCTGTTTCCATCCGAATGTGACACAAAACAGTGTGTGTTTTAGATCTGGAGTCTCTTGTGATTCAGTAAAGCGTCTTTCACAGATGCAGTTCTGTCAAGAGGAACGTTGTGGTTTTGTCCCCTCGCAGGCTATAAGAACTAGAGCTGGAAATGTAACATGTCAATTTCACAATATTATTTATTTTATAATGAATAAATACAGTTGCTATTTGATTTCATTTGTTTGGGACCTCAGTGTTATATTCAGTCATACGGAAATAAAACAAACGATATATTGACTTTTAAAGCCACATTCTGCCTGTTGTCTATGTCTCTTAATGATTTTTTTCTGAGTAAATATTGATATATGCAATTAATTGTGAATAATTCACATGTATATGATGTAAATCAAAATGTGAGTCACTTAAGAATCATTTAATATTTAATAAAATAATGTAATGTTTTATAAAATAATGTTTATTATTTTATTATATGTATTTTATATTTTTGTATATTTTAATAGTTTTGCTGCCTATAATTAGCTAACTCTAAAAACAAAAAACAATGAAAAGTGCTGTCCATTATATAAAAATATTTAATATCTGTTTTTCTTTTTTAAAATTCTAATTACTAATTCAGAGGTTGAACAAAAAAGCAAGTACAGTGTCTTAGTGAAATATTTGATCATTAAAGCATGCATAACCAGAAAAAAAAGAGGATCATGGGTAATGGAAATGAAAGCAGTGCCATTTAATTGGTTGATGTGGGCAAGAAAAATATTGTATTTAATATAGCAGTGTGTGGCTTTGATAAATGTTTAACTGCTTTTGCAGAGAGGAAATACTTGGCATGTAATTTTGCATAACTTATGTATTAAGGAATAGTAATTAGAAGACAGTACTATGAAGTGTAAGTAAAACTCTCTTTTTTTTTCTCTCTCTCTCTCTTTATTAGTTTAATTTTGTGGGTAAACTCCTGGGCCCTCGAGGGAACTCATTAAAGAGACTGCAAGAGGACACACTGACCAAGATGTCCATCCTCGGCAAGGGATCCATGAGAGACAAAGAAAAGGTATTCTTTCTTTCCTTATTATCAGTGTTTTTTTTTGTTTTGTTTTTTTCCCTCTGGGTCGTTAATCAGGGTATATAAGGCAGGAACTAGCGTTTTTGTCCCGTCTTTCACTACATAGTCTCATTGTCTCTGCTGTCACGTGTGAGAAGCGATCTGAACGATCTGAAGCGTGTATGTGGCGTTTCTGTGTGCTGTGCTGCTGATTGAATCGATCGATGGTTGCTGATGGGCCGCTCCCCCTGCCTCACCTGGAAAGAGGGATACGATGTCATAAAGAAATGCTAACGTCAGCGTCCTGTCAGAGACGAAGAGAGAGAAAGAACACAGGAGACAATGGGACCGAGAGATATAGTCTGACGGGTTTTTGAGGTTATTGGCAAACAGCAGATTACTTCTTCCAGCGTCTAAATGAACTGACTTTTGCGCTTGAGGTAATTCAGGGACGTTCTTCTAGTTAAACAGGATGTTTTTCACACTAAACACTGTACTAAAAGCTGAAGGTTTTCTTTTTCATTTTTGAAGTTCATGTACAGACAACAAGGTTGTCAAAATGATCCACATTCACACAGATCATCAAAAATGACTTAAAAACTCTGTATTATTCATGCCAAGCAAGTAGTTGGCAATGCCCTACACATACCTATAGACTGAACATGTAATACACATGCACATGACTTCACCATTTTCACAAATTTGCATTTTTACAGTTTACATGGAGACAATAATGGTATTGTTTTCAAAAACTTGCACTTTGAAGCTTTAAAAGTTTGAAAGTTTGTTTTCAGGCTCTCAAAATACCAAATTCATATAAATGCAAAATGCATAAAAGTTTTCAGTTTTTAGTTGAAAACGGTGTCGTATAAACGCCCCTGTCATTGTTTTTTTTTTCTACCTGAACTCCACTTAAGTCGACATTTCTTGCACCAAAAATAATAGTTTAATTTTAGACGATCCGTTCAGTTCAGGTCTGTAATTTCTTTTAATACAGGCCCGATCTATACAAATAAATACAGTTGTAAAATCGCAAAATTTATTTCCAAATGTCCAAGTATATATCATTTACTTACACACTTTAGGGTCTAAACTGCATTTGAAATCTCAAGTAAATAATAATATGTAATTATGTGCTTTGCAGAAAATGTACTGAAAACCTAGTGACGTCATCAAGATGTTTTTGAAAGAAGTCTCTTATGCTCACCAAGACTGCATTTATTTGATTAAAAACATAACAAAAACAGCAATATTATGAAATAGCATTATAATTTAAAATAACTGTTTTTTATTTGAGTATATTTTAAAATAAAATTTATTCCTGTGATGCAACGCTGAATTTTCAGTGTCATTACTCCAGTCTTCAGTGTCATATGATCCTTCAGAAATCATTCTAATATGCTGATTTGAAACATTTCTTATTGTTATTAATGTTGTAAACAGTTGTGCTGCTTAATGTTATTTTGTTCAGGACGATAAATAGAAAGTTCAGAAAAACAGTATTTATGTGAAATATAAATCCTTTGAAATATTATAAATGTCAATTCTGATTAATTTAATGCTTCCTTACTGAGTAAAATTATTAATTTCTTTGGGGAACAAAATGACTTTAGTTTCTCTCCTTACTTTTAAAACAGGCTGTTTTAACTACCGTACAGGCTACTGTACCTTTAATTAGTTGGCTATAATTGGCTAACTTGTTGCATGCAAATTTTATTTTAAAAGGTTGAGGAACATCCATGATATGTATCCTTTAAATTATTGACATTTTCCCCCAGCAGACTGTGTGCATGTAGTTCTGGTTTCTGACCAGAACTACATGCACACATGTAGCTGCAGGTGATTTTGATGTGTGCATGTATAAGTGTGCAGCAATTACATTCACCGTTCACACAAGCAATCTTCTCCCTTCAGACAGCTGTTCCAGAGCTCAGGGTGTTCTGGAAGGTTTTATCTACTAATTGGGCATGTTGTTATTGACTGCTGCACTCCTCCGGTCCTGTCAGATTTTGGTGAACAAGCTCTCTGTGGAGAAAAGCGAGAGAGGGGGAATTGTGCAGCGCAAATTGGCCGGTTTGGATCTGGAACGCTCACCTGCACGGTATTAAGCTGTTTGGAGATTCTCCTGCAGCTCCGTCCCACAGCAGAGAGGAGAGATTTGCTTAAAGCTCATAATTCTCTTTGATGTTCTAGAATTCGCAGAAACGAATTTCACAGAATTTACCAAACGAGGTTGATAGTAAACATACACGCCCCAAACCCCACAAGAGCTTGTTTTTTGGAAGCAGTTTAGAAAACTTCATATATATGTGTTCGTTCTCCGGTAAATGTGGAAAAATGTGGAAAACATGCTCTTGCAGGGTCAGTGTATCTTTTGGTCTTTTGATTTTTTATTTAATATTGAAAGTAGAAAAATGAGAAACAGATCCTTTTTCGTTTTTCAACTGCAGCAGCAGAGGACTTGTATTCTGCCGCGCGGAACTACAGAAGGACTGATGACGCCACGGTTTGAACTTTGGCTGACCAATCAGCAGAAAGGGGCATTTAATTCCCGCCCACGTGTAAAAATCGAATATTCACTCTGTTTATTCATTTTTCTACCCCTGAAAAAAAAACTAAAAATTAAGCCGAATTCTTCTTTTTTGTTTTTTGCAAAAAAATGAAAAAAACGAAAAAGGAGCCGCTTCTCATTTTTCTACTTTTAATATTAAATAAAAAATCAAATGATCAAAAGATACACTGACCATGCAGACACTGTTTTGCATCAAAGCTTGTTTCTGTCACAGAATAAAAAAATAAATAAAAATAGGTCATTGAGACTTTTTTTTAAAAATTTCTTTTATAACAATTCTGACTTTTTCTCTTTGAAATCTGAGTTTGTCTTACAGTTCTGACATTTTTTTCCTTTGAATTCTGAGTTTGCATATCGCTATTTTGACTGTTTTTACATCTCGCATTTATTATTATTATTATATTTTTATTTTAGCCATGGAATAAAAATTTAAAAAGTAAAGAAATTTGTGACTTTTTAATCTCAAAATGCTATCTCTGATTTTTTTTTTACATCTCACAATTCTGTTTTTTTTTTTTTTCCCCTGCAGAAGTTGGAGTTAATATCTCTGTTAATGTTAATGTCTCTGTTTGTTTGTTTGTTTCCTCCATGGAATAAAAATTAAAAAAGTAAAGAAATTTGTGATTTTTAATCTCACAATTCTAACTTTTTTTTCTAAACTATGTTCTTACATCTTGCAATTCTGTTGTTTTTATCCATGCAGAATACTGAATTAATATCACAATTCTGATTTTTTTTTTCTCTTTAAGTTTTTTTTTTTTTTTTTTTTTCCACCATGGAATAAAAATTAAAAAAGGTCATTTGTGACTTTTTAATCTCACAGTTTGCGTCTCGCAATTCTGTTTTTTTGTTTCCGCCAAGTAATAAAAAATTATAAAGGTACTTGCGACTTTTTGATTTGATTTTTGATTTTTTTTTTTCTCACAGTTGCGAGTTTATATCTCACAGTTCTGACTTTTTATCATGACATGACAGAATTGTGAGATAAAAAATTGTAGTTTTATTACTTAATTAATTAATTAATTTAATTCAGTGGTGGAAACAAGCTTCCATATTTTTTTTCAAAATTGTATACAGTACTATACAAATATGACATTTATTTTAAAAGTCAAAACTGATACTTTTACTTTCTTTATACAGGTTTCTGGTTTTATTTTTGAAGATTCATGAGTGCATATTACTCCAAAAAAAAAAAATAGATTTTAATAATCATTTAATCAAAACAACTTGCTCTGCCTCTAAAATGAATAATATTTAAATAAATAAATAATGTTTAAGTAAATAATTATTTAATTAAATAAAAAAGGACCTTTTTATTTGCATTTTTAAAAATGATGCAAAACTGGAAATTAATAGAAGATAAAAACAAATAAAAATAGTAAATGTCAATATAAATGTAAATGTCAACCCCACTGGTTGATTTTTGGAAAACTAGTTGATTAGCCCATGCATACTGCCATTGCATACACACACATGCTCCGTTACCTCAGCATAACTGCACTAAGCTGACCTCTTTTAGTAAACAGCAGATTTGTGGATGAAATTAGCATCTCATTTGCTTAGCAGCGACTGTCTTAAAGAGACCAGATTAACTGCATGACATCAGAGGAAGCACAGGAGACACGCACACGCATAACAGCACGCTTTGCTCTCCAACTAAAAGCCATGCTAAATGAGAATCTCACCCTGCTTTTAAAATAAAGAGGCGTCATCTGTGCATCTGACGGGTGGGCTGATGTAATTCTTTGCCATGTTTCTGTCTCAAGGTTCCTGTTAAATTGCTCTTTTGCTTTGCTCCAGCTAACAGTGCTGGATACAAGCCCCCCCATCCCCCCCCACCCCACACTCGCTGCCCAGTGTAAATGTGTTTGCATATGGAATTTACATTTTAATTGAATTGAATATGCATGGCATAATTACTATGGACGGTTTATTAATTTAGCTTATTTATTTATTTACACGCTCAGTGTCCTGAACGTGATAATTCAAAGGGGGGAAAAGGTCAACATCTTCTCATTTTAAATGATTTTTTACAATTTTTACTATAATTGTATATATTTTATATATTTTTATTTTCATCATTATTATTTTTTTTAAAGAGCATATTTTTAGTTCCTGTACCTCAACTGGTATAGCAAAAGCTTGCAAATGTGTGAATTTTTCTTTTTTCATACGCTTACGGACACAGGAAGAAGAACTGCGAAAGAGTGGAGAGGCAAAGTATCATCACCTCAACGAAGATCTTCACGTGCTGATCGAGGTGTTTGCGCCGCCCGCTGAAGCGTATGTGAGAATGGGTCACGCTCTGGAGGAGATCAAAAAATTCCTTATTCCGGTACGTCTGTTTGTACGTGTTCTTCTAAACGCAAACTGAGCATCAACATCATCATCTTTCATGTTCTGATTGCAGCATTTATCACCTTCAGACCAAAAATACGCATTCACTGGTTTAAAAATTATCTTTATACTAGTCACATTTTGTCTGAGGCCTTAGCACAGTGAAAAAATATATTGTAGAAACAATTTTCATTCACACTTTATTTTGGAGGTTAATTCTCACTATCAACTAACTATTAACTGTGACTTTTGCCTCAGTAAACTTCTAATTTGCTGCTTATTAATAGTTAGCAAGGTAGTTGTTAAGTTTAGGTATGAGGATGGATTAAGAGATCTAAAATATGGTCATGCAGAATAAGGCAATAATATGTGCTTTATAAGTACTAATAAACATCCAATATGATAGTAATATGCATGCTTATAAGCAACTTGTTAATAGTGAGAACTGGTTCGTAAACTAAAGTGTTACCCAATTTTCAGTCAGAAATTTCTAGTAAACTTCATGAACAATTACAATATTACAAAATACATATTAACTGGTTTGTAAAATTGGCTTTATACCAGTCAAGTTTTGTCCAAGGACTCCACAGTACACAGACAAAATAAAAAAATACATACATACATACATACATACATACATACATACATTAAAATAAAATAAAATAAAATTAGAATGATTTAGGAAATATTCACTTAGAAATTTCACAAACAATTACAAAGAAACATGACTATTCTAGTTGATTAAAACTAAATTGAAAAACCATAAAACACTTGAAATCAAATATACTTAAACTGAAATTAAATTTTATTAAATTTAATTTAATAAAATAACTTTTTTTATATATTATAAAAAACCCCTTTTTATACTTTTTATATTTAAGGAAACAATTTTAATTTTCAACTAAAATAGAAATTAACAAAATCCATATAGATTTATTTTTAAAAAACTATTAAACAAATTTTACTAAACATACATACTACTTACTAAATCTACTTATTAAAATGTAAGCTAAAATTAAAATAAAAGCAGAACAAATAAAAATATAAACTAATTAAAAATTAATAAAAAAATGTATTAGCTACATGATACTAAAATAAAAATGCAAAAAATATAAAAAAATGTATTAGCTACATGATACTAAAATAAAAATGCAAAGAAATGGCAAATAACGTTGAATTATATGTAACATTTTTGAAGTAGAAAAAATGAAATAGTATTTTCTTCTATAATTTACTCTAATAATTTTTGTTTTATTTACAACTTCAAAAAATATTTTTTACAGTGTATGGTGGATCAAATCAAGTGCTTCTTTGTCAAATATCCTATTTTAGTTACAAATATGTTATAGAAGTTAAGTGCTTTGCAGATTCATGTAATTCTCTGGATCTTCTCTATCAAACACTACGCATATGTTCGCATTTGTGCACAGTATTGACATTATGTATATAATATCTCACAGTCACATCTGTTATGCTAATGAAATGCTAGATTAAATGTTACTATTTATATACAGAATGCCTCCTCTCGAGGAAAAACACATGTTGGTGCGTGTTTGGGGTTGCAGGGGGCATATATTTCCCCTTGAAAAACAAGTGGACCGTTATTGCGCGTTACAGCTCATTAACTGTGTGTCGTACAGGACTATAATGATGAGATCAGACAAGCTCAGCTACAGGAGCTGACGTATCTGAACGGTGGCTCGGAGGACGCCAAAGTCCCAGCGGCCAGAGGCAAAAGCAGCACGCGAGGCAGAGGAACGCCAGCGCCGGGACCACACAGGTACGGCAGCGGACCATTGTACTGTAATCACATTTAAAGAGTAAACTTCAAAACTGAGAAATGGCAGGATAACATGTAAACAAGACAAATTAATTCCTTAATTTCACCTTTTCTGCTCGTTGAATTTTTCTGCTGTTTAATGAGAAAATGATTTCAAACTCCTCTGAGAGTTTAATGCGGTGTAACTGGCAGATTTATTCTCACATGGACTGATGCTGATGTCATTTCCTCAAACCAGTCTCATTTTCATCATAGTTGGAGAGGAAAATTCAATCAAACCGTCAGCATAATCTTCCGCTGGAGGATAGAATATAATCAACGGCGAATAGTTTAGTAAAAGAAACTAGACTAGATCTGTCTGTCTGTCCATTGAAAGATGCATATTAAATGGCAAAGCTTTATTATTATCAATGTTGAAAACAGTTGTGCTGCTTAATATTATATATTTTTTTATGGAAATTGTGATGCACCTTTTTCAGTATTTTTTTTTTTTCAGGATTTTGTTGAAACAATGTAAAATACTGTCAGTTTTGTTCAATTAAATGCATCTATCTATCTATCTATCTATCTATCTGTCTATCTATCTGTCTATCTATCTATCTATCTATCTATCTATCTATCTATCTACCTATCTATCTCTCTCTCTCTCTCTCTCTCTCTCACACACCAATCTTTTGAACAGTAGTATACACTATAAAATTTTGAACACATCTCTGTTTTACTATCCTGTTTTCCATGTCTTAGATTAAAGGTTTAGTTCACCCCAAAATTAAAATTTTGTCATTAATTACTCACCCTCATGTCGTTCCAAACCTGTAAGAACTTTGTTCATCTTTGGAACACAAATTAAGATATTTTTGATGAAATCTGAGACTGTAATGTTTTGATGAAAATGCAACTGTAATGTTTCCAGGTCCAGAAATGTAGTAAGGACATCGGTAAAACAGTCCATGTGACATCAGTGGCTCAACTTCAATTTTGCGAAGCTACGAGAGTATTTTTTGTGCGCAAAGAAAACAAAAATTCTGGAGAATTTTTGGAGAGTACTCAAGAGCATATTCAACGTAATCAGCGTTGTTTACCTTCGTAGGGAAAGCACGCACATGAACGTAATCAACGTAATCAGCGTTGTTTACGCTTAGAGGAAAGCGCGTGCATTTGTCGTGATACTCTCCAAAATGGCGGAAGATGGTTAACTCGGGGGAGAAGAATTGTTTAATAAATTTATTTTAAATTTATTTTTATTTTCTTTGCGCACAAATAGTATTCTTGTAGCTTTGCAAAACTGAAGCTGAGCCACTGATGTTACATGGACTGTTTTACCGATGTCCTTAGTATGTTTCTGGACCTGGGAACATTACAGTTGCGTTGCTGTCTATGGAGGGTCAGAGAGCTCTCCGATGTCATCAAAAATACCTTAATTTGTGTCCCGAAGATGAACAAAGGTCTTACAGGTTTGGAACAACATGAGGGTGAGTAATTAATGACAGAATTTTCATTTTTGGGTGAACTATCCCTTTAATATTAAAGTCATCATAACTGTGGAATTACCAACAAATAAGGACCAAAAATAAACAAATATATTAAAACTTATATTTTAGCTCTGTCGTCTTAGTTTTGTGAAGAAATTCAAACGTACACTGAAAAAAAAATGGGTGTAGAAACAATTTTCGCTCAAAAATTGCTAATACATTTCACAAACAATACAAAGAAACAGCAAGTAACACACTGAATTGCATGAAATTGTTAAGCAGAAAAAACTGAAGTAGTATTTTCTTGAAAAAAAAACTCAACTTCGAAATTTTGTTTACAACTTTGAAAATTTTTTTTTTATAGTGTAGGCACAATTTATATTTGTCTACAAAAGTAATGTAAAAAGGTGTAAATTTCACTTGCAAGGTATATATGTTTTTTACACCATACTTTACACTGCTATGTGTTCATTTTTTAATTAAGAATTCTTGCTCCAGTTAAAATGTTTAGTTAATTATATTTCTGTAATTCAAGTGAGCTGATGTGTTTATCCTGCAGGTGTAGAGGAGGCGTTCCTCCTCCCCAGGCTGCAGTCCCGCGGGGGGTGGCGCCCAGAGGAGCTCCGCCCAGCAGGGTTCCATCCAGCAGAGTAAGGGGCGTTCCCTCAAAGAGAGCACGAGGAGCTCCACCCCCACCCGGCTACAGGCCTCCCCCTCCGGTGGTGCAGGATACCTACGGTGAATATGTAAGTAACTGTCACTTCCACACCTGTAGATGTCACTCTGATTAAGGACTATATCAAAGGATATTTATAGTATTCAAGGACAGAATGAATGAATCTCAAATTATAGTATTCAGCCAATGGTGGCAGGATAACATACTATTTATACTGGATTTTTGAAATATGCATTCAAGTATGTTTTTAAAGCTAACAACAGCTTTTGCTATGCTAGTTGGTTTTGCAAAAAGTTAATTTATTAAAACCTAACTGTACTGTACCATCACCAGTGCAGATCTTTAACCATAGTCTTTGCCAGTGTTATTTTAGTATTATTTATAAACAATTATAGTATTTAATAATATATTTAATTATCTTTTATTTTTATATTTCATTAATAGTAATTTTGAAATGTTGTTTTCATTTATTTGTTTGTTTATTTATTTATATTTCTAGTTATTTAACATTTATATTTTGCTTATTTTTTATTTCAGTTTAGTTTTAGTCATTTTAGTAATTTAGTAATAATACTCAAAAATTACAAATGCTGCCTTGGCAATTAACTGAAATAAAATAAGTTTGTTTTTCATCTAATAATTATTTTTATTTTATTTTATTTCAGCTTTATTTTTAATAAACATTTTTTTTCTTTGTCTTTTTTCATTGTAAATTCATTGTAAGTCTTTTTGACCTTTTCAGTTTGGTTTATGCTTTATAGTTAACTACGTTCATTCTTTTTAACCCTAAAATGTTTTCTGTAAATATCTTGACTTAAAAAATTTCTAAAATAATAAATCTTAAAAGTCATTTCTTTGGCATTTAATTATTTTTTTTATAGTTTGGTGCCACCGGGCGTGCAAAAGCAACACAATTCGTCTTGAATAAGCGATACACTTACTCTATTTGAGCTGTTACAGTCATTTTAATACCTGTCTAGACAGAAAGAGTGATCTATGATATATGTCTATAATAGACAGTGTTTTATTGTTGACATTTCTCATATCGATAAATTATATAAAACAAACTCAATAGCTCGCCAAGGCTCTCGCAGAAATGAATGTTTTCCGACGCTGATCTCATTTGTCAGTCATAATGGAACAGTATATGGTGCGGCCGTCTATCGGAGACATCCTAAATCATTTCATCTGCTTGATTTACTTGTTTTTGTTTGCAATTATGTGGAAAAAATGGTCTTATTTGCTCACTTGCTTCTGACAATGTTATAGATTTCCTCTGCTTTGAGTTTTAATTTATCAGTGAGAGTTGCAAAACAATCACTTCAAATACATTGAGCTTATCTGAATGTTTGCCAGCTCCTCTCGATGTTGCACGTCTCAGAGGTCTTCTGGCTCGCTTGTGGCATATTCAACAGATGGCGGGCCCTGAGAGGTGGGTGGAGTTGGCACACTGCTCCGCAGTGCCCATATCTAACCACATCTGACAGGTTTATTTAGGGGGCGCCATTCAAATGCGCTGGGGTCAGAGGAAACGACTCAGTCGCCAGCTGTTCCCTATCGTTTCCACGGCCTGGATACATGCGTCTGTGCAGGAGCCTGAAACACTGAGAACGATCCGAACATCTGTGGGATGATAAATCTGAAGCTGTCACTGAGAATCAGTGTTTAGATGTTCCTCATCAGGATCCTACTGGAAACAGAAAGATCTTCTGACTGTCCTGAAAGCCTAAGAGTTGCAACAAGTCATGGGAAATTAATGAGATCTTCTTGGAGGAATACTGAAAATGGATAAATGAAAGTGCTGTCATTATTTACTAACCCTCATGTCTTAAAAATTAAGGTTCTTAACTGGTTTGATTGGTGCCATGAAGAACCTTTAACATTCTGATGCACAAAAGGTTCTTTATAGTGGCAAAATGTTCTTTAGATTATATAAAATGTTCTTCACACTAAGATAAAAAAAAAAGGTTATTTTAAACTCTTCAAAAGTGTTTTTTTTTTTTTTTTTTTCTTGCAGTGATGCCATAGAAGAACCATTTTGGGTTCTCTAAAGAACCTTTAAGTGAACAGTTCTTAAAAGAACCATGTTTTCTTAGTATGAAGAACATTTTAATCATCTAAAGTATTTTGTCCAATAGAAAGGTTCTGTGGATGTTAAAGGTTCTTCATGGAACCATAAATGCCAAAAAACAACCTTTATTTTAAGAGTGAATGGCATCACTGTGAAAACCCTCTTTTAGAACCTTTATTTTAAGACTTCCATTGCACGCAAGTTTCTTTATAGTAGAATAGCGTTCTTTAGATTTTTAAATATTCTTCACATGTTCTTCAAAAAGTATTTCTTTTAAGAACTGTTCACTGAAGGGAACCAAACATGGTTCTTCTATGGGATTGCCATGAAATCTCCCTTTTGGAACCTGTGTCTCCTATTTTTTCAGTGGAACACAAAAAGAGAATTTGAAGGATCTTAACAAATATATTTTATATACAACCACAGAAATCAGATTTAACAAGGATCTGTAGTTGTATGGGCTGTTTTTTTTATAGTACACATTTGTCCTTTTTGGTGCTTGATAGATGTGTTAATGATGAGCTGTCATTGTATGTAAAAGATCCATGCAAAGTCTTCTGTTGTGTTCCATGGAAAAACTAACAACATGGGGTTTGGAGCAACATCAGGGTGAGTAAATAATGACAGCATTTTCAGTTTTTTGGTGAGCTACCCCTTTCAGAAGATCTCTGTTGATCTTTTTTTGAGAAGCCTTCATGTTTTATGTGAGCTTTGGTTGTGTTGATCACATGCTGCTCATGGTGTTGTCACTGGTTTTCGTGGATCTGTTGTGACAGCTGCAGACTTTTAGCACCTGTATTGTTGGGCTGGGTGCTAAAAAACCAACCCAGGCTCATGAAAATATGTGCTTCTACATACATTTCTGCAACACCGTAATTACGTACTTTACTGCACATTTCACGCAGTTTCAAAGTGAAATGTCCAGAGAGTGGCGCTAAAACACATTCAATACGTGACCGTGGCACATTTTTATTATGTTGGTACAGGCATGTATTGCGGCGTGTTTTTTTAAGCTGCTTGAGGTATGTATTGCGGTTGTTCAGAATTCAAATGACTGGTGAGTGTCGCTAAAGGGTAATGCTCTATCATGCTGGAAATATCCCCTACACCAAACCCAAACCTAAACCTACCCGATAGTGTTAATAAATGCTAAAGTGATGTAAAAATGCATTTGTTGATGCAGCCATGCTATTTTAACTTCCTTATGCAGATTTGAGCTGTTTTGTCAAACCGTAGTTCGTACCGGAGCTCTTCATCACCTAAGTGCAACGCATGAGCTACCGAGCAAACCTACTGAATTAGAAAACTCATGCATATGAAGCTGTATATGTGACGACAACGTTCAAAAGTATCCGTTTTCAAATCGCGCAGGATGTTAAAATTGTTTTGAAGTCATAACATAATATTTTGCATGTAACTGTGTGAAAATTAGGCTGTAAATCATACTTTGTGTGAAAAGGAATAAATTTGTCGGAGTTTTACTGCCTCTAGTGTTCATTTCTACTGAAAACTGCAGTGATTCGTACATAGAGGTACATTTTTTAAGTTTTGCAGAAATGTATATAGAGGCATGCATTTCCAATGAGCCTAGGTTGCAAAAGACAGTCTTGAGTCTTTAAGGATAGTCTAGGAAGTTAATGACAAGTCTGAGTTTATCAGGGTTAAACGGAAGACTGCGTCTTGAAGACTGACATTATGATCATATTTTTGTCTGCTTTCACTATCGATTGCCTCTTTATATTCATTCATATTAATTCTTCAGCAGTTCACCCTTTTATATTCTCATTAGGGCCTATTTGTGCCACTCAATCATTTGTGAAATCACATATTAATTTTATATAATTAATCACTATATAAATGGTGTATTAATAGCAATTAACAATCACTTTGTAAAGAATTTAAAAATACGCTATCGCTAAAGAGTTAATACAATTTTTTTTAAGAATTTAATATTTTCATTTAGCAATGATGCAATAAATTGATCAAAAGTCACAGTGAAGACATTTATAATGTTACAAAATATTACTATTTGAAATAAATGCTGTTAAATAAATGAGAAAATTGATCACAGTTTCTACAAAAATATGAAGCAGCACAACTGTTTTCAGCACTGATAATGAGAAATGTTTCTTGAGCAGCAAATTATCATATAATGATTTCTGAAATATCATGCGACACTGAAGACTGGAGTAATGATGATGAAAATTCAGCTTTGCATCATAGAAATATTCATATTTTATTCTTTTTATTTGAAATTGTAATAATATTTCTCAATATTACCTTTTTTTTTCACATTTTTAATTTTCTTGAATTTTGATTATTGACTGACACATTTGGGGCCCAATATACTTTATCTCTCTTTTTTATTTAATTTCTCCCAATTTGATCTCAATTTATCCACAGTTTGTGTTTTCATCTCCACCCCATGTGGCGTCCGATTTTGTCAGCCAATCACATCCACTCTTACCATTCAGATTTGCAGGGATCAACAAGTCTCATCCCCTCTCAGTGTCTGAATTTACAGGAATCAACTAATCACATCTGCTGTCCCAAATACTCTGGCAAGAAAAGATATCAAACCACTACATGATTAATATACCTGACCCAAACGTGACCACATATCTGTCTCTGAGAATCTACTGAGGTCAGCGTGAACACGGGTCTTATGCGATTTGAAAACATCTTGATCAGATTACCACAAATCAATAAGCCAAAATATATTTTAAAGGCACCGAATCTGATTTTGAGCGTGTTTGGGGGTCATAGAGGGTGGATCTGCCTGATCTTGTATAAGTCATTAATATGAAGTAATTGCATCAGTCGTTTGTCTCTCTCGAGGGCTGCTCTGATACCTGACTCACTCTCTGCGGAGGGTTGCAGTAATAGCATTACGGCATGTATTATCCCGGCCTGTATCTCTGAACCTCTGTTTCCACAATCAAAACTGCTTGTCACTTCGGTTTAGCCTCATAATTACCGAGCCGGTTGCGGATACTATCTTTCCTTTGGTCGAGTGCTGAAATGATTTTCTTTGTCACCAGTGTTGTGTTATGAATGCCGCATCCAGTGTGATGTTTCTCAAACCAACACAAATCATGGGTTTGTGTTCTCAATAGGGCTGTATGGCGAGACATATGGGTTCGCTTTGGGCTCCTCCATTGAGGCGTTTCATTCTGTCCATGCCACTTTTTATCACGCTGAAGTACTTTAGTGACATGCAGACCCATGTGAGAGTTGTTACTGAGTAAGTGCCAACGCTTCAAAACATGTTCCTGAGCCTCGGGTCTTCAACTTTAAATGTCTCTGTTTTTAGGTGGCTTTTGACACGTTTTGTTGAAAGTATAGTACACTGAAAAAAAAATTAGGTGTAGAAACAGTTTCACTCAGAAATTGCCAGTAAATTTGACAAATAATTAAAAATAATTGGCAAGTAACGCATTTAATTAAACATGACATTTTGAAGTAGAAAGACTGAAATAGTGAAGAATGTACAGTATGTATATAATGTATATAGTAAGAATTAGGCACATAGCATATATTAATAATATTTTGTCATGCATTTGCTTTTTATTGAGCAGAATTGTTAATGATTGAAACAATTCTGATTATAAATGTTTGTGAATTGATCATAATTATTTGGAAAAGAATATTTATCATATATAAAATATAAGAATATATATGAACATTGTATTGCTGTAATAATAATAGTATGTCATGCATATGCTTTTTAATAAGCAGAATTATTAAGGATCAATACAATTTTGATTTATAAATGTTTGTGGATCAATCAGAATTATTTGGAAAAAAATATATATTATATAACATATAAAAATATGTAATAATATACATGCACACCTGTATCAACAATACTGCCATTCATATGCTTTTCAATAAGCAAAATTATTAAGGATTTAAAAAAAAAACTGATTATAAATGTTTGAAGATCAATCAGAATTATTTGGGGGAAAAAATTATAATTTATAATTTATAAGACTATTTATGCACACCACATGGCTATATCAAAATATTTTGCCATGCATATGCTTGTTAATAATCAGAATTATTATTTTTTGATTAATTGGTAAAGAATATATTTGTAATGTATAAGAATATATATTTGCACAATGCATGGCTGTATCAATAATATTGTCATGCATATGCTTTTCAATAAGTAGAATAATTTGTTAAAAATTCTGATGAGAAATGTTTGTGGATTGATCTGAATTATTTGGGAAAAAATATAATGTATAATATGTAAGAATATATACCATATTGAAGAATATAAATGAAAACATCCCTGAAATGCACACATTAAATTATACAAATATATGCAGTATGTATTTTGTGAGCTCACAATACAGTCCACAGATACACACAGGTGATTTTGTATCTGTAACTGAATGTGCAAATAAATACCGAAACGCTTGCTTTGAAATTAAACAAGTGCCATGTTGCATTTGTCGATACTTCTGAGATTGCCAAACAGCTCACATTCATTTGTGCCTTTGCGTCGACACAATTGGATGCGATTGGAGCATGTGCACTAACCTCAAGTCCCTGCCTCTGAAACTTACAGAATGTTCATACTGAGTATTATATCTAATAAGAGAAACATTTCTTATCATATAACAAGCGAGAGACAGAGCATGAAATTCCATTAAACGGATAATGTGGTGCACACTTCTGCCTCCTAGTTTCAGTCTGACTACCCCAATACCCATAAATCAGTTCTGTTTATGCAAATTTGGCCAGAGCTCCATGATAGCTCAGTGTTTATGACTTCCATCCTCTCTCAGTTTGGTCTCCATGACAGAAGCCACACGTTAATTGCTGTCGACAATACTGTGATGTTGTTTAGTTCTGTGTGACCAACGTGAGTTTATTAGTCCATCAGTGCAGGATGTTCCTGAAGTCTTGGGCATCTGTCTGCTTCATGAGCCGCTCTAAACCACATGTGTAGTTTGAGTTTTATGTGTAGTTTTAAAAGTGAGATGGATGGAGTGAAGTGCACTCATCAGTCTTTGAGTTCATTAGTGCTGTTGTTACTACAAAAATGCTATTTTTTTAGTCTATCTATCTATCTATCTATCTATCTATCTATCTATCTATCTATATAATTTAAAGTGTACCTTTTTGTATATAACATTCTAACAATTTTTTTTTTAACAAATTTTTGTTCTTTTGCTTTGTCGCTCATATAAGTGTTATATGTTTAAATCCAGCTATTGCTACTTCCCTGATCCCTTCTGTTCTCTTCTCCCAAAGATTTCCTGTCTTCTCTCTGTCAGTACTATGGATAAAAATGGCAACAAGGCAAAAAGAATATCCCTTCAGTGTTGTTGTGCTGTAAATTGCATGTTCATATTTGTTAGGTGTTCAGTATTCTGAGAGAGTAAAGCCGCTCGGAGAATCTTGGCAGTCCTGAAGGCTCTTATTCTGAGCTATGGAACTAAGAAATGTTCCAGAAAACCCAGCGACTGGAGCAGAAATGAGCACGGGGGATGGAGTTAGTCAGACAAGCCATGCATGTGTGTGTGTGTGTCTTTCAGATGTTCTTCAGGTAATGTAGTGTGTTTGTGTTTGGGTTTGAGTTTAACTTCATTTTAAGCAGTTGAAGTCTGTAGCACGTCCTCATTTAGATGACTTGTTAAAGTGTGTGTGTGTATGAGGTCTCATGGTGTCTAAGGGCAGGTCTTATCTTCTAACAACCGGTCTTTCAGCCAATTGTGTCTGTTCTACCAGAACACTCACCTGGAGAGCTATCTGTCTCTCATTCAGACTGTAGTAGCAGTGTGTGTCTCTTAAGCGTGTCGATGTTCTCATTATGCCTGATGTAACGTGTGTGTTCTGGAGACCCTCAAACTCTGATCCGAAGCTCTAACGATAGTTAATGTTTAAAATATATATTTTTTAATTACTATATTTATTGTATTTAACGTATTAATATGTATTAATGTTAATTAAATAATAATAATAATAGTAATATATAGTATATATAGAGAGATCATATTTTTGTTTTCTGCACTGAATAAATAATTCATATATTAATTATGTAATGCGCTGAGAAATTGAAATGGTATATTTGTGTATTATTTTACTATTTTATTTGTATATATTGTGAATTATTTCCTCTGAGACTTTTATTTTGAAATCGCAATCTCACTGCGCGGAAGCACGGATGTTCGGGTATGTTCAGAAACCAAAGAGAAGGAAAGATGACGCAGCACAGCTCAGAAGTGCGATCTTTTAAGAGTTTAGCACTGGAAAACATTTGACTGTAAGTAATTTATGATGTTAATCAAGTTGTTATGGAGGTTTGAATATAACAAGTTATTTGACTGTCTTTGATAAGAACAAACAATTATTGAAGAGAAGGATTGTGAATAAGAGCAAACAGTTGACTGTCATCAAACAGGATAATTGCAATTAGGTTTTCTTGTAATGTGTATTTACATATTGTATTTTCTATATTTTCAGTTTTACGGTAAAGGCTAATCACCAAGAAAAGTACGCCTTGGGACTTTGTTCTAAATATTTGCTATCTGTCTAATGGAGCACAGTCACGTTCTGTGAGGGTAGAATAGTAAAAAGTCATCATCGCAGCGGTCTAAGCTTAACAAGGTCACTGCATGAACAGCTCATGATACTGCGGTCATCCAAGAGAGTACCTCCTCCTGAAGATAAGGTGCAGCTCACACTGGAGCAACAACAAGGAACAAGTGATCAAACGACTGAAGCCAGCAGGGTGCGAACTACGGGGGAGCTAGGGGGAGCTCGGCTCCCCTTAATAAGACATGGGCTCCCCTGAAAACGTGATTTGTGAAATTTTGGGGGGTCTCAAAAAATATTGACAATGTGTTATTTTGACGTGCAATTTCAGTTTTGTCTAATGTGATCATGTGTAAAATTGCAAAAATATTCATTCATGCATGACGGCGATTTAAACCTAATTCGCTTCAATAAAGATAACTATACATGCTATTCTTGTCATGAGCATCAAGGTGTGGGGGCGCTGCGGTGCAAATTCCACTCATCTTTAGTACGTTAACTCAAAAGATTCGTAGAAAAAGTATAAACGTTGGAGGCGATTGATCTTTGCGCAGAGTCCTTGAAATCCATTCAGGCGTCTGTGGTCGATTCTGTGTTAAGGTAAGGCATGTTATTCGCAATTATGCGTTGTAGATGCCTGGGTTGTTATAGGTCTGCGTGACTCTCGATGTCTAATGGAACGGAGAAATTATGGTATTCTTCTGTAGCCTTACGGGTAACTTTAACCGTTGTTCATGTGAACTCAAAGACAGCCTGATGCTTTGTTTATAGACTATTTGTGGGTGGCTGTTTGTTGTTTCACCTATCAATTCGTGTTGATAAAGTATAATAGGGTAAATCCTGTATCTTTATGTATGTATCTTTCTGTTAGCTGTTATGCAGCTAACAGAAAGATACATACATACCGTTATAAAAAAAAAAAGAAACATACATACCGTTATAAAAAAAACAAAAAAACAAGTGGGCTCCCCCAAAGTCCACGGTATAGTTCGAACACTGGAAGCCAGGGAACAAGTGAAGACAATCACAATGCCTCTTCAGCAGATAGAAAGAAGATCTCAATCCTCCAGGTCATCATCATCAAAAACAAGCTCAGCAGCTATAAGAGCCAGAGCAAAAGCAGTTGCAGCACATGCTCAAATTGCCTATGCAGAGAAAGAAGCAAGTATGATGAAACAAAAAGCAGAACTTGAAGCAAGTCCGCTGAAGCAAAAAAGCAGATTTGGATGCAAGTCTACACATCTTAAAGGTTGAATGTGCAGCAGCAGTTGCTTCAGCTGAAGCAGCAGCGTATGAGGAAGTAGATGAAGAGCTTGAAAGTGGAGAGCTTCATGTAAAAGTAGTTTCTGACATATCACCTATGAATGTTGCTCAGCGTACCAGTGAGTATGTACAACAGCACTCAAGAGAATCATTCTCAGAACTTCCATTTAATGTTGAGATGGTAGAAACCAATGTTAACTCTCCATTACTTCCAGTTGCATTTGAATTTGATCATGCCCTGCTGGCACCGCCTAATGTAGATGAAGACAATTAGTATTTCTCAAGTCAAAAGAATTGTGCTGTAAAGAAAGAAGCAGAAAATGAGAAAGATGTGAAACGAACATCATTTTATCATTCTTCACAATACGTACCAGAGACACAAGTTACATCAGATCTAACTAAATATCTGATCAGACGTGAAATGGTTAGTTCTGGTCTTCTGAAGTTTGATGACTGCCCAGAGAACTATTGGGCATGGAAAGCTTCTTTCGTTAATTCGAATAGAGAACTGAATCTGACAGCGAGAGAAGAGCTGGATTTGATGGTAAAGTGGCTAGGAAAAGACTCCTCTGAACAAGTAAAAAGAATAAGATCTGTGCATGTTCTCAGTGCAACCGCAGCAATCAGAATGGCTTGGCAGCGCTTAGAGGAATGCTATGGAGCACCAGAAGTGATTGAAAATGCACTTCTAAAGAAAATTGAGAATATACCGAAGCTGTCAAACAAGGACAACCACATATTGCGAGAGTTAGGAGATATCCTTCTTGCACTGGAGTGTGCAAAGGCCGATGGGTACCTTCCAGGTCTTGCGTACCTTGACACTTCACGTGGGGTTAATCCAATAGTGGAGAAATTGCCCACAAATCTCCAAGACAAATGGATAGTTCAGGGGTCTAAATATAAGGAAGACTATCAAGTAGCTTTCCCACCCTTTGCCGTTTTCTCACAGTTTGTGGGAAGTCAAGCTAAAATAAGGAATGATCCTAGTTTTTCATTCTCCTCCTCGAGTTATCTGTCGACAACAAGCAGAACCGAACACGAACCCAGTGGAAAGAGCACTGTAACTGTACATCGAACAGAGGTGTCATCTCCAACATTAGACCTGCAGTCTAAACAGTCTCAGAAACTAATTGAAAGTCCTGATCGGCAATGTCCTATTCACCGCAAACCTCATCCTCTAAAAAAGTGTAGGGCCTTTAGAGAGAAATCAATAGAGGAGCGCAGATCTTTTAAAAGAAAATCATATCTGCTTCAGATGTTGTGACTCGAACAAACACATTGCAAAAAATTGCAAGGTACCAATAAAATGCTCTGAATGTAACAGTGAACGACATATTGTAGCTTTGCACCCAGATTCAGTAGTCTTAACTACAGAAAAGCCTGTCAAGGAGAAAGAGCAATGCGGGGAGCAGACTGAGACCTCACCTACCTCAGTTACTTCAAAATGCACAGAGATATGTGGCGAATCTGGTCACGGAAGATCATGTTCCAAAATTTGTCTGGTGACCGTGTATCCTGCAGGCAAGAGAAAGAAAGCAGTTAGGGCGTACGCTGTCTTGGATGAACAAAGTAACAGATCTTTAGCCAAGACAGAGTTTTTCAATCTTTTTGAGATTGAAGCCAATTTCGCACCATACACTATTAAGACCTGTGCTGGGGTGAATCAGACTTCTGGACGGAGAGCCACCAACTTTATGGTAGCATCTCTAGATGTACAAAACTCTCACTGCCAACATTGATAGAGTGTGATATGATGCCAGATGATAGAACAGAGATTCCCTCTCCAGAGGTGGCTCACCATTATCCTCACCTAAGGCCAGTTTCAGATCAGATCCCTGCTGTTGATCCTGATGCTCCCGTCCTCTTGCTTTTAGGAAGAGACATTCTGAGGGTGCACAAAGTTAGAGAGCAAATAAACAGACCTAATGATGCACCATATGCTCAGCGACTGGATCTTGGATGGGTGATAGTTGGGGAAGTATGTCTGGGAACAGTGCACCGACCTTCAAGTGTGAACGTCTATCGAACACACATGCTCAGTAATGGTCGCACATCATATTTCACTCCATACCCGAAACAGATTCAAGTAAAGGAATGTGTTTGCAGAATGCCAAAGCAACACACTACCATGATACCAGATCTTGATGGAAAATCAGCTGTAAGGAAAACTGACAACTTAGGCTGTGCAGTATTCCAAAAAAATGCTAGATGATGACAAGCCTGGGCTGTCTATGGAAGATAGAGCTTTCTTAGAAATCATGGACAGTGATGTCTTCCAGGATACTGCAAATAGTTGGGTCGCTCCGTTACCCTTTCCTTCCCCGAAGTCTCGATTGCCAAATAATAGAGATCAGGCTCTGAAACGTCTCACATCACTTCGTAAAACTCTAGATAAAAAAATAGAGATGAAACATCAGTTCATTGAATTCATGCAAAAACTTTTTGACAACCACCATGCAGAGCACACCCCTCCCATAGATAATAAAGAAGAGCACTGGTACCTTCCCATGTCTGGTGTGTACCACCCCCAAAAACCTGATCAAATCAGGATTGTGTTCGATTCAGTGCAGAGTTTGAAGGAATGTCCCTTAACAAGGTATTACTCAGTGGGCCGGATTTAAACAACACACTCCTTGGTGTTCTCATGAGGTTCCGAAAGTTTACTGAGTTTCCTGCATGCGACGTGCTGCTCTGCAGGGAGAAAAAGATCATGGCTCTGATGCAAAGCACTTTGTAGTAAGAAATTTTTATGTGGATGATGGACTAACTTCAGTCTCCACTTCTGAGGAAGCCATTGATCTCTTCAGAAACACACAAAAGATGCTCGCAGAGTCAAATCTTAGGTTACACAAAATTGCTTCCAACAGCATAACTGTTATGAAAGCATTTCCCAAAGGGGATCATGCCAAAGACTTGAAGGACTTGGACCTAGGAGTTGATAGTTTGCCTGTCCAACACAGCCTGGGTCTCACCTGGAACCTGGAAACTGATAGCTTTAACCCTAGGGGGCCGGAGGGTGTTTCCATGAGTACAAATGCAGGAAACTCATCACCAAACACCAATGACTTGTACATACACTATATGGACAAACGTATTGGGACACCCCCTTCTTTAGAACAGAAAAAGGCACTTCCAAAACTGTGGCAACAAAGATGGAAACATAATGCATGTATTTAAAATTGTATTTCCATCTCTGTTGCAACGGTTTTGGAAGTGTCTAAAATGACTGTACCCATATGTACAAGTCATTGGTGTTTGGTGATGAGTTTTTGGCTCAAGGTCTGCATTTAAAGTCACATCAGAGGTGTTCAGCTTGGATTAGGACTTGGCTTTCTGCAAACCAGTCAAGTTCTTCCACACTGACTAAATCAATCATTTCTTTTTAAACCTTGCCTTATACACAGAGGCAGTCAGGCTAGAATAGAAAAGGGTCCTGTCCAAACTGTTGATTTAAAATTAGAAGCACCAAATTCCCTAGAATATCATTATATGCTTAAACATTAAGATTTGTACTCATGGAAATTACTAAAGTAGTCAAACCTGTTCATTAGCAGGGGGTGACCCAATACTTTTGGCAATATAGTGTATATACAGGTGCATCTCAATAAATTAGAATGTCATGGAAAAGTTCATTTATTTCAGTAATTCAACTCAAATTGTGAAACTCGTGTATTAAATAAATTCAATGCACACAGACTGAAGTAGCTTAAGTCTTTGGTTCTTTTAATTGTGATGATTTTGGCTCACATTTAACAAAAAACCACCAATTCACTATCTCAACAAATTTGAATACTTCATAAGACCAATTTAAAAAAAAAAAAAAAAAAAATAGTGAATTGTTGGCCTTCTGGAAATTATGTTCATTTACTGTACATGTACTCGATACTTGGTAGGGGCTCCTTTTGCTTTAATTACTGCCTAAATTTAGCATGGCATGGAGGTGATCAGTTTGTGGCACTGCTGAGGTGGTATGGAAACCCAGGTTTCTTTGACAGTGGCCTTCAGCTCATCTGCATTTTTTGGTCTCTTGTTTCTCATTTTCCTCTTGACAATACCCCATAGATTCTCTATGAGGTTCAGGTCTGGTGAGTTTGCTGGCCAGTCAAGCACACCAACACCATGGTCATTTAACCAACTTTTGGTGCTTTTGGCAGTGTGTGCAGGTGCCAAATCCTGCTGGAAAATGAAATCAGCATCTTTAAAAAGCTGGTCAGCAGAAGGAAGCAAGACGTGCTCCAAAATGTCTTGGTAAACAGGTGCAGTGACTTTGGTTTTCAAAAAAACATAATGGACCAACACCAGCAGATGACATTGCACTCCAAATCATCACAGACTGTGGAAACTTAACACTGGACTTCAAGCAACTTGGGCTATGAGCTTCTCCACCCTTCCTCCAGACTCTAGGATCTTGGTTTCCAAATGAAATACAAAACTTACTCTCATCTGAAAAGAGGACTTTGGACCACTGGGCAACAGTCCAGTTCTTCTTCTCCTTAGCCCAGGTAAGACGCCTCTGACATTGTCTGTGGTTCAGGAGTTGCTTAACAAGAGGAATACAACAACTGTAGCCAAATTCCTTGACATGTCTGTGTGTGGTGGCTCTTGATGCCTTTGACCCCAGCCTCAGTCCATTCTTTGTGAAGTTCACCCAAATTCTTGAATCGATTTTGCTTGACAATCCTCATAACGCTGCGGTTCTCTCGGTTGGTTGTGCATCTTTTTCTTCCACACTTTTTCCTTCCACTCAACTTTCTGTTAACATGCTTGGATACAACACTCTGTGAACAGCCAGCTTCTTTGGCAATGAATGTTTGTGGCTTACCCTCCTGTGTCTTCCCCATGATTGTGTAGCCTAGTGAACCAAACTGAGAGACCATTTTGAAGGCTCAGGAAACCTTTGCAGGTGTTTTGAGTTGATTAGCTGATTGGCATGTCACCATATTCTAATTTGTTGAGATAGTGAATTGGTGGGTTTTTGTGTAATGTGAGCCAAAATCATCACAATTAAAAGAACCAAAGACTTAAACTACTTCAGTCTGTGTGCATTGAATTTATTTAATACACAAGTTTCACAATTTGAGTTGAATTACTGAAATAAACTTTTCCACAACATTCTAATTCATTGAGATGCACCTGTACATACATATATATATATATATATATATATATATATATATATATATACACACACGTGTATATGTGTAGTGAAATGCATTATTTAGGGTTAGTCATTGTAGGGTTAGGCATCTTTTATACAAAGAAGATAATCTGTACCCTCATTGAGCTGCTGTAGGTAAAGGCGTGTGTGTGTGTGTGTTTGTTTGTGTGTGTGTGTAAGAAAGAGGCTAAACATGATTGAGTTTGTCTGGGTCTCTCTGTGTCTCTAATGTGGCCTTGCGTTTTTTGGTACTGGGCTGGAGAAGGCAAATGTAATGTGATTACATGGCTTTACTGGGCTCTAATAGAGCTCTCTCCAGCACACTCCTTACCTGAGCTCCGGCCAGCAGTGCTCTGATAGACTCACAGCTGAGACCCCAGCTGGCAGCACCAATAAAGATCCGTGCGGATCGCAGCCGCAATGTCAATCGCATACTCCGAATTAGAGCGCAGGTGAGATTGAAAACAGGTCACCCGCTGCTGTTACAGAAACCTTTGAAACCTCTTCTGCTGATGTAACAATGGGGAAAAAATGATATGAAGCAACTCAGGAGATTCACTTTGTTTAAAAAAAAGTTGTGGGGAAACTTTGTTTGGGTGGACAGATGTGGTGGTTGTGATGTCACAGAGCAGCTCATGAATATTAATTAAGTAATTCTTGAATAATTTAACATGTTTTGATAATTAATAGTCAATAATTAAATCTAAACAATAATATTATGAACAGAAATTTCCAAAATTTTGGGGTAAGATTTTTTTATAAAGTCTCTTCTGCTCACCAAGGCTGCATTTATTTGATTAAAAAAAAAAAAAAAAAAATACAGTAAAAGCATATATTGTGAAATATATTTATATATTATTATATTTTAAAATGTAATTTATTTCTGTAACGGCAAAGCTGAAATGCAAACTTGAAAATGTTGTTACATGAAAATAAAATTAAATATTTAGACATTTAAAATTAAATATAAATATATTATATAAAATATTTAATAAAGATATTTAAAATTATTATTTAATATTCATATTATTTAGAATTTAGATATTTACATATAAATAATTTTTTTAAAACATTACTTAACATTTAAAAATTTAAAATGTAATTTATTCCACTATTTTTTTTTTAACAGATCTTTCAAAAATCATTCTAATATGCTAATTTGATGATCAAGTAACTTTCTTATCAATATTAAATACATTTTTGCTAGTTTTTTTTTTTTTTTTTTTTGTGGAAACTGATACATTTTTTTTCGATATGCTCTGATGAATAGAAAATAGTTAAATTAAACTGCACTCTAAAATACACTGCCCTGGGTAAATATAGGACAAAACACATTTTGGGTTAATTTTACCCAGCAAATTGGGTTTTTTATTTAACCCATCATAATGGGTTGATTGAACCCAGCTAATGAGTTGATTCATTTTTATTATAATATAGCTTATTTTTTACTTTATACATGAAATAATGTTTACAGATTAATTTATCTAAACTTTTGTAAAATACTCCACACAACCACTGGTTTGCATGATAACTTTCTTTATTTTCTTTTATTTATCATTTACAACATTGTTTATCGTTTTTATGTATACATATTGCCTATTTAAACTCATTCAGTGAACATTAAAAGTAAACATTAATCATTAAACAGAAGTAATTCACGTGTAATCGTCCAGTCTCTGTTATTCTGTTTCCACCGTAACGGCGCTGGCTCTCGTGCCTGAGCTGGAGTCGTGTTTGGCGGGAACTGCTCACGGCTGAGGCTGCTGCCCTGCGTTTCACTCATAGCTGAAATATACTGCGACTGCCTTCACAACCTGCTCAAAAACAAACAGTAAACAGCTCTAAGGAAATATTTTAACATCCAAAGTATTTGTATTCTGTATCTTTATGAATAAAATCGTTTATTTTATGCAGAGTATCAGGCTTTTCCATCACGCGATAAGACCAGCCCGATCTCACGGCAATTCGTACATATTTTACGAGGTGGCCTGTATATTGCTCTGCATGAAACTGAACGATATACAACACAGTAACGATTTTATATATAAAATAAAATGTACACAAACCTATATTTACTGAAGAAATGCATCAATTCGATGGCGCTTAGAACTGATCTCTCCAGAAGACGACGCAGAATCCCCACGATAAATAACTCAACTGCTGGGTTACAGCTGACCCAGGATCTGAGTGAAACAAAACCTACCCAAACATTGGGTTATTATGTCTGACCCAGGATCTGGGTAACACTAAAAAACTACCCAAACATTGAGTTGTTACATTTGACCCAGGGGCTGGGTTACACAAAAACTACCCAAACACTGAAAAAATAACCCCAAAAAATGACCCAAAATGCTCAACCCAGCATTTGGGTTAAAAAATAACCAAGGATTTTTTTTTAGAGTGTGTAAATTTTTTTGTAACATTATAAATATACTGTCACTTTTGATTTTTTTAATGCATCCTTTCTGAATAAAAGTATTAATTTATTTCCAACTTTTGAACAGGTCAGTGGATTAACACATAAATTAGCTTCAAATATAATTAATAAATAATTTTTCACTTTTATTATGAGGGTTTCCAGGTTAATCCAACTTTTTTTTTCTTAGTAATTTCCGCAGAATTAATAATGAGCTTACTTTGTGAAATGATAGTGAACTTGATAGCAAGCTTTCATGTTCCTTTTATGCTTGTCTAAAGGATAACAAAAGAGAAATCCTCTGTTCTTCACTGTGCGTGAGATTGTCGAGAGTTTTCTCTTTGTCTAATGAACCCCAAACCTGAAAGAGTCTCCGCTTCACATGCGGCATGTTTAAATGAGTTTGATCCGTCTGTAACAGAGATGCTCGTCGCTCACTATCGACAGCTTCAGCTTAGCAAGAAGTTTACCAAACAAACCGCCAGCAGTCTCTCATCCCGGTGACCGCGACTGCAACAGCAGATTCTCTTTCATACAAAGTCGAGACGTTGTAAGTACAACCAAATTTGAAAAGATTTGACGTGCCGTGCGAACAGAGATTTCATTTTCTCCCCGCTTGGCGTGTGAAGTGTACATGTCTAATTTCAGCATCTTGTGCAAACGCTGACAGACTTGATTAAACCTGAGCTGATCAAAATGGCACAGCGGCTGTCAGCTGCTTTCAACTGCTTTACAGCAGCAACCTGGAAATGAGTTTTCCTTCTTCAAGAAAGTCTCATTTTCTCTCTCACACATGACCTGGTTTTGTTTTCACTTTCAACCAGACTAATTTATTTGTGCATAAAGCCGTTCATAACTAATCTGCCAAGGTAACGGAGTTCAGCTCTTCAGAAAACGAGAGGTTTTTACCTTATGATATATTCAAAGTGCTGGAGATAGAGATCACTGTCAGCTGAGATGGCACAATGGAAATATCTCTGGTTATAAATAGCCGAGTGAGTCTAGTCCTGTTTCAGCTCTGAAGGAAGATGAGCTTCTCACCGTTGGGTGTTTTTATTTAAAGGTTCAAATGCTGCAAGCCTTCATTTTGCTTTGATTTCAACTTATTTCCTTTTAGATATGGAAGGAAATTCAACTGTTTGGCTTCTCATTGAATATTTGAGCTGTAACCAGCATAGTGCAGCGGTTGAGACTCCAGATCTAGAGGTGACCTATACTGGAGAGGCACTGAAATGCCTTTGAAGCATTGTGGAGCTCCAGGTTTTCCAGGGGGATCAGTTCTCATATCTTTTCTTCAAATTCATTTCACAGTTTTCTTTTTGACCTAATTTGGTTTTGCGGGCTGAGGCCGTTTTTTTTATTGATAGACAATAAATTATTGGTGGAAGGAGAAGGGTGGTGAGATCAGAACACTACACAGGATGAATTTGAACCTGCACCTTCACGTCCTCAACCTAGAACACCATAGAAAGTGCCTAGCAATTACCCAGAACACCTTAGCAACTGCCTAGCAACCACACAGTCTTGCCACAGCAAGCACCACTCACATTTTCTTCAGAAAATGTACAAAAAACTCCTACACACAGATGCATATATACTGTACGTACCTATATATTAGCATTATTACTATTTTTTATTATTTAATATTAAGATATTATGAATTGTTTTCAGAGAATGTATCTTACATTTTTATTTCTTAATTTAAATCTTTTAATTTAACTTTAGGGCTGCTAAAGATGTTTTTAGTCGAATAGTAGTCAGCAGTTATTAATTTAAGGCATTAGTCGACTAATCACACATTTATATTAATTTAGTTACTTCAGTATATTCAGGGGGGGCATATCAGACAGCATTTGTTTTTGATTTGAGCTGGTTTGTTTAAAAGTAGACATTTCAAGCTTCTATAGACGTATTTCTCATGTCTGCGATTCAAGTATTCCATGAGTTTCGGTTCATTTTTGTGACACATTTCAGCAAGAAGTTAGAGCGCGTAGTTAGAAAGCGTACCCTGATTGTGTTCTTTATTTTACAAAAGCACAAGATTTTGTTGATATTGTGAGCATACACAAATAAAAGTAGACCCTTTACAGTCTGGAATGATGTCTGTCTTTTATCTGCATGAGCAAAAATGATGGCATATGTAGTAAATTAGTTCAAAGGGGGAATATTAATAATTAATCATAACTCTTTATAATTAATTATAATATTTAGATAAGTTAACCTCCTGGGGTCGAAGCCCGTGCGGTCTGTCTCGTATTTTCTTTATGACTGTGAAAAGAACTAAAAATACTCCGTCAGTTTTGATCGTACAGATAAGAATAAGGTATCGTTTGAAACTGCAAAGGGTCTACTTTTATTTGTGTATAGTCATACTAACAACAAAACAATGTGCTTTTCTAAAATAAAGAAAATAAACAGAGTGCGTTCTCCGCTGTCTCGCTCTGTCACCTCTCTTCACAGACATGTAAATAAAACAACATGAATCTCCGCGAATACTCGCCTCAAAGAGATGAGAAATATATGTAGAGAAAGCTTGAAATGTCTACTTTTAAATGACGTACGTCACGTCCAAAACAAATATTCTCTGTTAAAGTAATCCATATGAAACCAACGCGATGTCCAGTTTTCCTGTCTCAACTCATTAAATCTGATGCGGTCACGCCCACGCGCCGATCGCGCTTTTCAAATTCAAATATCCACGTGAGACGCACACGCATGTAAACGCCCACATCACTGTAAACAAATGTGAAGAGTTCATCCCGTCTACTTTTTGTTTCTGAAAGACACGCTGAGAGAAATAACTCAGAATTTACCTCACAATGCGATACCTTGCGCAGCTGGATCCAGTAGATATCACTCTGATGAGTAGCCAAAGATTACTTGCATCTGTTGTTATTGTGACATAACTTGTACACATTTTACTAGTTAAACTTTTCCCAAACTATAATTCCTGACTACATGTATGAAATCAAGTGAAACATTTTGAAATATGTTTCATTTCATTGTCTAAATGTCTCACAATGCCAGGATGTTTGTTTAATGTTTTATAACATGTAAAACCACAAGATATAAAAGTAGAACTAGTGTTAACACTATGATATTACAGTCTATGAATGTTTGGCACAAAGGTGTGTTACTGTTGATGAATTTTCAGCATCATTACTCCAGTCTTACTCCACGTGTAACAATATACACTATACCATTCAAAAGCTTGGAGTCAGTATATATAGAAATTGAAACTTTTATTTAGCACACAAGTGATGATAAAGACATTTATCATGTTACAAACGATGCTGTTCTTCTGAACTTTCTATTCATCAAAAAACCTGAAAAAATTATTCTCAGCTCTTTTCAACATAATAATAATAATAATAATAATAATAATAATAATAATAATAATAATTTTTTTTTTGAGCAGCAAATCAGAATATTAGAATGATTTCTGAAGGATCATGTGACTGAAGTAATGATGCTAAAAATTCAGCTTTGAACGTCAGCTTTGATTGTTCCTAATAAACTGTTTAACTGCACTCGCAAGTGAATCTCAAGTTATTTTGTGTGATAGCTAAATATATTCTAAATAAACTACAAACAAAAAAATATGTAAATTTATTTTGTCCTCACATTTTTCTTGTAACTCTTAACTCTCAGTCACATACCTGACTAAATGGCTCATTATGCAGCTCATTATGCGGGCCTTTGTCTTCTCAGGAGTGAATGCAGGATAGTTCACGCCCTCTCGCATAGACCGTTTCATCTCAAAAAGTGTCTTAGAAAATTTAAATCAATATATTGTTTTCTTTGAGTGAGTAAACAAGATGATTTTCACATCATTTTGAAGCAAAAACTCTAGGCTACGAGGTCCAGTTCTCAAAAGTCTTGTGAACAAATGTTCTGTATGAGTTTTATGGCTTTATTTCAGTGACTTCAAAATTTTAGTTTTTCACTAACCACGCATAAATGTTGCTTTCTCGAAAACACAGTCACGTACATACATGCTGCTCTCATATTATTGTAGCCCAGTTTGTGCTGATTATAGTGTTATTAGACTTTAGCAATTTATATGTTTATAAGCAACTGAAAAAAGCCAAATGTCAGGGCATGTCAAAACTTCTCCAGGTCCCCAAAACACCCTCAGACCCCAGACGGTTAATAGAATTAGCATTGATAAAGCAGAATTTACGGTACAATCAATTGACCAGGTCATCTAACGAACGCTCAGTATTGATTATTTATTAATTCAAAGAAATTTTAATTTCCAGGGTACGAGAAATACCCTTTTTATGGTACAGTACTACTACTACTACTACTACTACTCGGAGCATGTAACAAGATCAAAATCGTTAAATTGACTTTGTTTGCAAGCAGGGAATCAGAAACAAATACTCATGTGTATTGTGTACAAAGTTTTATTAACTAAATCACAAACACATGACTAGTCTAAACAAACACATATATACACACACACACACACACACACAAATCACACATACATGGTACATGGGAAGGGTAAGTGAGACGATGAATGAAACCGGACAGAAACAGGGGAAATGAGGCTGAGTTGACCAACTGAAAGAACCATCAGTCTCTCATTCAAAGCACAGTATACGATAGCTTATAACAAACCTCTGTGTGGTGAAAGGAAAGATACTTGCATTTGACTTGGCTGTGGAACGAGAGTCTCGTGACGCCTCTGAAGAGGGTCTGGATGGTTCCATTCGATGGCCGAAGTCGCAGTCTCTTGAAACTCTGAGGTTGTTCTTGACTCTTTTGGGGGTTGAGAGAGTCCTCTCTCCTAAGTAAGCACATGGCTGGATGTAAAATGGGGCCCGCTGGCCCTGTGGGCCGCAGTGCAACTGCAGGCCGCAATCCAGAGATGAAGATGCAGAGACTGCCGGGACCGGAGAGAGAAATGTCTGAGCGAGGGCATTTCCATGATGGTGAATTCCAGGGTTGAGTGAAGACGAACTCCAGTGGTATTAGTCTGACTCTTTTGGCTCGTTTCCACTGAGCGGTACGGGACAGTACGGTTCAGTACAGTACGGTTCGGTACGGGTAACCCTGATCAGGCTTGCGTTTCCACTGCCAATAGTACCCTTACTTGGTAGGCGTGGTGTATGCCGGAAAGTAGCGATCGACGATAAAGCGCGACAATAAGCACAACTCTGCCTCATTTTGTAAAATGTCAGTTTTAATGAACAATAATAGCCATTATAAAAGTATAAGTACAAAGTATAAGAAGAAATAAAGACAAAAGCAAACAATTCAGTCAAACGTATGCTACAGGTCACCGCTGTGCTATGGTAAAGTTCAAAATAAATATATAAAGTTAAACATAACTTTGTGCTCAGACAAAACGATATGACCAGGAACAAATAATAGATTCATGAGAGCACGAATGCCTGTTAAATATAGCCTACCTAAAACGAATTGTATCTCATGTTTAATCACTACAGAAACATCAGAGCCAGCGGCAAATGTTGGAAGGACTAGCCGAGCTAAGGCTGCTCTATGCGGATACGTGAGCACCAAGTGCCCAGCGATCGCCCAGTGATCGCATGGAGCTCTGAAATCCCCATAGCAAATTTTTAAATAGGCGCTATCTTTATAAATAAACCACAGATTTGAGTTTTAAACAACTACATTCTCGCCTGAAAAACTCTTAAAACTACATTTCATGGCACAATAACAGTACTTTTAGAAAATTACGCGGGTTTTTGGGCAATGATGTTTCACCAAGAACAGACAAGAACGGCTATTGTCTGTGTGAAAATATAAAATTATAAAATACACAGTTATATTTTTTTTGTGTTTGCGCACTTATGGACACTCACGGACAGCAGAGCGGAACGAGTGAAGGAGAAGCTTTATCCCTTTGTATCACGCAAAAGTGACGATTGTAGTCGACCAATCAGCATTCTGCAGTGAGTTTAGCTCCACCCTTTTGGTACCCTTTGCTGTGCTAGGTACCCCAATGGAAGGGTACCAAAAAAGTGGTACGGTTCGCTATTTTGGTACAATTCACAACTTCTGACAGTGGAAACGGAAATAATTGCATACCGTACTGTACGGAACAGTACCGCTCAGTGGAAACGAGCCATTTGTGGTCAAGAGCCATCTCCCCAGGCTAGGGAGCTCTATATGTTGGGGCCTGCCGTGCGGGCCCACACCGGTTCAGGCTCTCCGTGAGTCCAACCACACGGGCAGCAATCGGAAGATTTAGCAGAAGAGAAGGGCGAACCTGTGCGTGAGCCCTTTAAAGTCAGGGAAGGGTCACACCTTTCAGGATGGGCTTGACCAATGAGAAAGGCTGAATTTCCAAGCGGGAGGCTGGAAATATTGGGGGGTTTTATGACCCTTTGTCTGAGAGCATGGTTCAAATGTCTCTGCCAGTCTATACTTTTGATTAAATTACAAACACACATTGCATTCTATGAGGAGGTGGTGTACACCAAAGTGTGCGTCATCAAATGAGCATTAATTTGGTAAGAGACACGATATAGGTGGGATTACACTAACTAGTACTTCACTCATAAAGCATGCATGAAACAAATTACAATGCAAGAGACACTATACAAGATAGTTAAAATCATACACACAATGTCCTGGGATGCATGTTTATCCGTAGAAAGGTTTGTCTATGAGTGACAAGGAGGAAAGTTTTGTTTGTATGGGCATTGCGTGGGTTTCAGAAGGGTCCGTTCTAGGGGTGTCCCCGACTAAGGATTTTCATAGTCGAATCGGAATTTTCGAATCTTGCCGATAGTCGACTGATAGTCGAATCATATGTTTGGGGGCGGGGCCAAAATACATTACCAAGACTCAAGTCAGATATTCAACAGTCATAAATACACAGAGAAAATGTGTAACGGATGCCTCGCAGATACAAACGGGGTAAATAATGTTTTATGTTTTGATTAAAATATAGTTAACATTAAATGTCAGCGAAACCCTTAAGAATTCACAACATTTTTTTACAATAGTGCTCTCATTATAACGTTATGTATATGATTGTAGTTATAACGTTCTGCATTTGTTTTGAGGTGCTCGCGCTGAAGATGACCAGTAGAATGAAGCATATGATAGCAGGTTTTTAATCAATGGGATTTAACTCATTTATCTCACATAGAATACGCTCCGTTATTTATATAACATAACGTTAATATTACAACTTATAGGCTATCTGGACAAAATGCCCCGAATGCACATGAACGCGTCTGCACGGCTCTGAATGAACTCCTTTTCAAGTTCAAGTTCAAGTTCAGCTTTATTGTCATTCTGCTACATGTGTGGGCATATAATGGAATGAAATGTCGTGCCTCGCAGGACCACGGTGCTGCATACTAGTTAAACATAAGATAAACATACAACAATGCAAATATAGGAAAAACAATAGAGCTATACAACAGTTTAACCATATGACTATACATATACTATAAATACTATAACTACTATACCTAGTTGACTACACATACACAAACTGAGACTGTACAAGAACTTTACATAAATACCGTACATGAAATTGTGCTAAAGAGATATTTGTGCATGAAAATGTGCAGAAAATATATGTTTTGTACATTAAATTGTTCAGAAGAGAGGTTTTGTGGGAAGCAGCGCATAGTGCAAAAAGATTTAGTAGTGCAATGCTCAAGTAATTATCTTATTGAGTCTTTGTAGCAGGGAGTGTTTATAGAAAGTGTCTAGTGTGCATATAGTGGGACGAGTGCGTTACTACAGGTGGTTTGTATAGCCCACTCACCTGTGTGTAGCACACTCAGAATTGCACTTAGGAAAATTGTTAATAGTTATTTTATGTAGTTATTTTGTGGACGCGTTCTTCACGCAATAACATGCAGAAGCACAACTAAACACTAAAAAATCACAGCGTTTTTATTATAATAGTGTTCTCATTCTAATGCTACGTATATGACAGTGCCAGTCATAGTTATTAATATTCTGCATTGTTGTCCTGCTCGCACCGCGTGCTGAAGAGATAATCACCGTAGTATTACAATGAAGCGCTTTACTGTAGCGTAACTCAACCAAATGCATCTTATACGAGATAAATAATATATACACGATATAAATAAACCGACTGAAACGTTTTGAAATCATTTGTTGTACCCTACCTGATCGAAAAAAACAAAGTCTTCCACTCTGCCTGTGTCAATTTGAGTCTTGTTAAAGATTTAAATCCCTGCCGCCAAGATGCTCCTCTGTTGGTGATGGATTAGAAAGCGAAACTTTAATCTATAGGAGTGGTTGGATTTATTCACGCACATTAAAATATTCATTTAAAGCTTCTTTCTTTTAAGATTCTTTTTTACAACATTATCATAATAGGCTGTATATTAACTTATTGGGAGAAAACCGGTAGTTCGATGTGAAATCAGACACTGAGCACCCCCATATAGCCAAAATGACATGATCATAACACCCCGCAAATATTCGACTGTGAGATTGGGAGTCGAATCTGGCTCCTCGAATTGAAGCATGGAATCGTCGACTATTCGGGGACACTCCTAGTCCGTTCTTACGGCACATCACATCTCATATACTTTTGAGCAATAAAACAGTCTTATCAGATGGTTGCCCTGGTAACTGACCCCTTTAGGGTGCTCTTTCGGGGGGGAAGGGTCCATAGACCCTCACAGTGAGAGGGTTTGCTGGTTTATTCATTAAATATAATGAATAAATGTGTGTCTGATTAGTCCAAACGCTACACATATTTTAAGTAGTTTCCACTGTTATCAGGTAAAAAAAAATGCCAGTGATCGAGCTGGCGCCTCCATATCAACAATAGCACGTTATTGGCTTTCACACTTCACACAAACTCTTCGATATGCACTTAATAGCGCACATTTATTTAATTTAATGTTAGAGCGAGCGGCCATGTAAAGTTGCTACTATATAATCTAAAATAACTGACTAATAAAATTTTGGTTGACTAAGCTGCTTCTCATTGACTAACATCTAGGGCCAGATTAGGTAAACAGGGTAAATTAGCATTAGAGCGCAATTCAGCGCCGATAGGAGGGGAAAATTCTGCGTGTGATTTATTAACAATGCGCACATTAAAGAACACAGACGCAGCCAGATCATTTCCATAATGACCAGCGCAATCTACCAAGAGCAGCGCAAATTACCGCCTGCTTTAAGACATGCTTTTTTTGGCCGTTAAATAATGGCGCAACTACCAGTAATTTGACGAGCCCAAACATTAGTTAATCGTGTAGCTTGATTCATTTTAATGTGCGTAAGTGCACATTACAAATTCATGTGAATTAGCTACCAAATTGCCAAAACCATTATTTATTTTATTTTATTATTATTTTATTTTATTTTATTATTTATTTTATGGCACAAAACAAAAAGAATTAGAGGGTGTGCAAAGGTCATATGGCATGGTGCTCGCAACGACAGGGTCATGGGTTTAATTCCCAGGGAGTGCACACACATATACAACTTTCAAATTTAGCTAAGTTGTACAAAAGTTGTATGAAAATGTATTGTACACTGCATTAGATTAGAAAGTATTTGCCTAAATAAATTTTCCAGATTTTTTTATTTTTTTTTTTTTTTTTTACCAACATTAATGGCATCAGCAGCAAAACTTCTCTCTTTGTCCGTTTCTCAGTTTTATTTTTTTTTCCAAGTAAACTTCATTATAGAGCTCAGTTTAAATGTCACTTTGCTTGTGGATTAAAGATGAAATAGTGAATAGAGTGCTTTGGCAGCGGCATGTCTCTGATCGGACAGTAATCCCGCTCTAAGACTGCGGGGTATGTGATGAGAGGGTTTTCCGTCTTTGTTTTCATAGTTGAAGAGGATTTTACGAATGTGAAGTGAGGGCAGATGGATTTGGAACTGAGCTGGATATGTTGGAGCAGTCACGAGGGGTCGGAGCCTTTTTGTGGAGGACGTTTATCCTAAATTAGTAGGAGAACAGCAGAACTAGGCTTTGATGTTTGACTTCTGTGAGAATATCTGAGATCATTTGACAGCGGAGGTGTGTTCAGTTTTTCTTGAAGTCAATATTTGTACTGTGTAATGTGACATTTTGGAATGAAACATGATGCTCAAAATAAATGAAGGGTGGAGCTTGATTTCATGCACCAGGAATTTATTGGACTCTGAAAATTGCAGGTGGTTGGAGGGGAGGGGCTTGATGATGTCATCTTGATGATGTCATTTGAAAATGAAATTTGTTTCAGAGGCAGAGCAAATATTTATATTTTAATGAAAATAGACTAAGCAAAGTATATTTTCTTTGGAATAACATGCAAAATATTGTTCCAGACCAGTAACATGTACAGTAAGACCTTTTATTTCTTTTGAAAGAAATCGATACATTTAATCAGCAATAATGCATTAAATTGATCAAAAGTCGCAAAAAAAAAAAAAAAAACAATTTTACAAAAAAAATTATATCTCAAAAAAGTCTGTTCTTTTGAACTTTCTATTCATTAAAGAATCCTGGAAAAAAATGTATCACGGTTTTCACAAAAAAATATGAAGCAGAACAACTGTTTTCAACATTGATAATAATAATAAATGTTTCTTGAGCAGCCAATCAGCAAATTAGAATGATTTCTGAAGGATCATGTGACACTGAAGACTGGAGTAATGCTGCTGAAAGTTCAGCAAGTTTTCCCCAACAATCAGCACAGACAATGTGAAAAAGCAGTGCAAAGTCCATGTTAGCCTACATAAAAATCCATTTCTAAAAAGTTCCAGATTGTTTTTCTGACCTCTGCTGACACTTCATACATGAGTCTTCATTATCGTATCACTGGGCTTTGCTAGGCAACAGGCCACAAAGCCACGTGTGTCATAAAGCAATCTGCGATGTGTCACAATAATAGCTACATTAGATATTAACCCCCATGAAGTTTCATTATCCACTCCTATAGGGTTATTATGCAATGTTAATTACAGTGTCAAAATCATATCAGCCCTCGACTTAATGAAGCACTTTCACAACCTTTCATTTAAGTGAAGAGCTGCTTTTCAGTATTCATGCACGGTTCTCTTCTATTTCTGCTTTAGATATATGGAGTATTAATGTCGGCCAGGGTTCAGCTGAGTAGATTAACCTCTAAGCAGAGTTTGGGAGTGTGCGAGGGAGTGTGTGTGGATTCAGGATGACTCGAAATGCTTCATCATTAGAGCAGATCTCTTGGCCCTGATGAAATTCAGTATGTCCTGTGGAGACTGTCCATCGCTCCAGACTCCTGCATTATACATGCTTTTAACTCCTGTTATATCAAGGAAAACAGGGGTTTTCTTGCTCTTTTGAAATAATAATTTCATATATTATGTAGGCATACTCTAAAGTTCATAATACAAAGCTCTCTCCTCAGACTAAATTTTTTTTTAACTGAAATGGTCAAAATCGTCATTTTCATTGAACAGAAAGATTGTTATTATATATAAAGATAAAGATACATCTTTCTACAAACTGCACTGTTGCACCAGTAGCACAAGTGACTGTCTTTCTAAATTAGTTATTATCTATATTAGTTAATAGAGTTATTGAATTATTTGCTCCACTGATTCGTTCAAAACACTGATTTATCCAGTAACTAAACAAGGGACTCTTTTTATGAATGAGACTTTAAATCATTCAGTCAAGCCGATTTGTTCAAAACACTGATTCAGTTACTGAAAACTATTGTGAAAATACGGAATAGTGAAAATTGTTACTGAAAACTATTATGAAATTATTTACTCTACTGATTTTGAGTAAGTTTTTGAATCATTCATTCAGCCGATTTGTTCAAAACACTAATTCATTCATGAACAAAACAAGTGACTATCTTTATTAGTGAGTTTTTGAATCTTTCAAATAAAACAAATCAAGCAAAACACGGATTCTTCCAACTGAATATGTCCATGAATGAGTCATTGAATCTATCAATCAACTGATTTCCTCAAAACAGTACGTTCATGAACAAAACAAGTGATTTTCTTTTTGAGTCATTGAATCTTTAAACCAACTGATTCATTCAAAATAGTGATTCATCCAGTAACTAAACAAGTGACCATCTTTATGAGTGAGTCTTTAAATCATTTGGTCAAATGATTTGTTCAAAATACTGATTCATTCATGAACAAAACAAGTGACTCTTTTTAGTGAGTCATTGAACCTTTCAATCAAATGATTTGTTCAAAACAGTACTTCATTCATGAACAAAACAAGTTATTCTCTTTTTGAGTGAGTCATTGAATCTTTCATACAACCAATTTGTCCAGAACACTGATTAATACAGTAACTAAACAAGTTGCTGTCTTTATGAGTGAGTCTTTGAATCTTTCAATCAACTGATTTGTAATTCATTCATGACCAAAACAAGTGGTTCTCTTTTTGAGTAAGTCATTGAATCTTTCAATCAACTGATTTGTCCTGATTCGTCCAGTAACTAAAAAAGTGCCTGTCTTTACGAGTAAATCTATGAATAATTCAGTTATTTGATTTGTTCAAAACACTGATTTATCCAGGAACATTGAATTGTATTTATAAGTGAACCTTTGAATCATTAATTTAGCTGATTCAATGAAAATTTTGATTCATTCAGGAATAAAACAAGCATTGAATCTGACAGTCAATTTGTTTAAAAACATGAGTTTGTAGAGCTTTTTAAAAAGCTTTATATTGTATAAAATAGTTATGTGTGTGTGTTTATAGTATATATTTTGTTTCCCATAGGAATACGATGATGGATATGGAACGGCCTACGATGACCAGGGATATGACTCATATGACAACAGCTATAACAATCAGGCACCGAAGTAAGTGTGTGTGTGTTTTGTGGAGGCTGAGGCATCTGAGTCTGCTGTCCGTGTAAAGGGCATCTCTCAGAGCGCATGTGAAGTTATATCTGAACAAGAGAGTTTATTCACAATGTAGGTCAGTGCTCACCTCTATGTATCGAACCAAAGAGTTTGTGTAGGTCTTCACAGAGTTAGACTTGGAGTTTTGCTGCATTGGAAATCGTTCAGGCTAATGTAGGGTTCAGCTCTGAAAGTCCAAAAGAGAGAAGTGTCCGTCTCGCTAATGAATCACTCTTTTATCTGGCTTTTTTCTTTGCA
>CM077245.1:6007170-6042170 GCA_039654775.1 Spinibarbus caldwelli
TTTATGGTTTTGGTTTGGATCTGGTAAGATTTGAGCATTATTGTGCATCTGCGTGGATTCTTTATAGTTCTAGTTTGGATCTGGTAGGATTGTAGCAGTGGATCTTTGTGTTTGTGGTTTTGGTTTGGATCTGGTAGGGGTCTAGTGTAATTATTGATCTGTGTGGGTTCTTTATGGTTTTGGTTTGGATCTGATAGGATTCTGCTGTGCCTCATTGTAGATCTGCAGGGATCTGGGTTGTTCTGCTGACCTTAAAAGGTTCAGTCTGCATTTTTGCAGTGTTAAAAATAACAAATAAATAGCATTGTTTTTATTATTTATTTTAAATTGAGTAATTATATTATTTAATTAATGTTCAATCACAGCAATCACATTGTAAATTATTTTTATCACGTTTTTTTTTTTTTTCTTTTTTTTTAGAATTGTCTTTATTTTTCTATTTGCCAATGAATTTTCAACTGAATTTTAAGACACACCCCATTAGACACAGCATGATTTTTGATCAACTTTTGATGTTTTTGAATGTTTGGATTGTTTTTGAAGGGTTTTCTTCCACACTACTACTAATATATAAATATATAATGAATAATTTTAAATAATTGTATTCATTTTTTTTTTTATCAATAAATTAATGGTTTATAAATTTCAATATTACTTATTAGTAATTTTAGTTATTTCAAAATTTATACATACACACACACACACACACACACATGTGTATATACATAAATCAGTGTAAAACTCAATCTAGAAATCTAGATCTTGACTCTGTTGCTTTGTTTTTCTGGTCTTTTTGGTCCTGTAAATACAGAAATAACCCGTTCCACACCTGATGAAGAGGAACATTACAGAGTTCAGCTCACATCTCTGCAGGTCGCGATTATCACGATTGATTACTCCTCCGTTCAAAGCATCTGACTTCGGCGGCTTTCCCTCTCCTCTGCACCTGTCTTCCTCTCTCTTCTTTTACTCGCAATTTTGTCCTCTGTCCCACATTCTCTGTGCTTCCTCAGACAGACGCACTGATATTTTTAACTTGTTCCGGCTCTATTTTACAGGTTTGGTGTCTTTGTTCTCGTCTCCGTTTTCCGTCTCTGTGGACCTTTGGTTCTGTTTAGTTCTGTTAGCGAGACAAGAAGACTGTCACAACCTAAAATTAGATTAATTTACATCTTAGAAAAGAACAAAGTGAAATCTCTGCCGTGTCTGTCGCAAAGTCACAAGCATTTGCAGACCACGATTTCACCCGCAGCTTGTTTGAATAGACAGCGACATACAGTAATTTATGACCAACAGCATCTTATGCTTATATTTGGGTCTAGAAAATTGCATTTTCCCTTTTATATAACGAGACCATAAAAATGGGACACACATAATTATTTGCACATAGCATGGTTTGTACAAAACATGCTAGACATAATAAATATACATCGAATGGCCTGGAAATTCAGTTTTGAATTTGTGCTGAACGCTCAATAGAGGACAAAGGCCTGTGGTTTTCGCTGGGTCCGTTTTTAGACTGTAAAAATTGATTTTATTTCAGTCTCATCTTGAATGAACAACCCTAATGGTCAAGCGTGATAAAACATGCATGCTCTACATGCGTGTTCGCTTAAAGTAGCGAAGTAGTCCTCTTTCAATTTTGGGCTGAACTGTTACTTTAAGGAAACTTTGTGACCCATGTATGGAAAACATAATTAGCGCTGTGTAATGTTTATTCACCTTTTTGCCCTCTAAACCTCTTCTAAACTCTTTGTCTTTGAGCGCGAGCGAGCGCGAGAGAATGAGGCAGTAATTAGTGATTAGTGATAAGCCTCTCACAGTAGATTAGACCAGCGAGACTCTTCACAGACGCCCCACTGCTGATTTACCAGCTGTGAAAACAAGACGAGAGAAGGAGGAAACACAGAGATCACCTGGGACATGTAGTACATCATTCAGATTTAACCCCACCATCTGTTTAACCACACAGGAGAGAGAGAGAGAAGAGAGAGCAAGGCCCTCTTATGAATCAAACATTCATCAATCATTTGGGATCTGCTTAATGTGTGATGTTTTTATTACATATTTTAAATGTTATTTTATTATATATTATTTTATTTTGCCTGGAAATAGACTTATAGCTTAATTTTAAATATATAAAAAAATATTATTTTTATTTAATTTTATTTGTGTATTTTTAAAATATTTTTTTGTATTTGAAAAAAATAATAATTATGTAAAATTACAATTACATTTTTACAATTCTGGAGTATTTCTTGCTCAATCTCAAGATGTTCTTTGAATAATTCTCAGATCAATCTGAAGAGCATGATCATCATGTTTTGTTCATGTCAGCTCCAGTGCAGCAGTCAGAAAATCAAAATTAATACAAAAAAAAATAATAGTAATAAAGCATATTCTGACATTTTTCATTTAAATTGTTATGCTGACAATTCATTTATAGTAAAAAAATAAAAAATAAAAAATGATGAATTAATTTAGAAAAAAATGCAAAATCAAAGCATTTGTACTGTCAACCCCACCAGCTGAGCCACCGAATTGGAGTAGATTTTCCTGCAGAGTAGTGGTGTAATCTTATGTTTACCTGTAGTAAAACTCCAGCAGACACCTGTCCAGTACGTCACGGTTTTCAGATCTGTGTGACAGAGTTACTCAACAGTGATTCTCAGATACAAGCACTGAGAGACTGAAGTATTTCTGTACGCCATATTGGAAACCTGACGCCTGATGTTTAAACAAGCCAATCTGTTATATAATCTGTTTGGAGAACATCAGATACACACTGAGTGTTAGTACACAACACTGTGTCAGTTTTAGCTGGCTAAGCATGGCTATGTGTGCGAGAGAAGAACATAATGTATCTTATTTCACAAGAAATTAGTTGTAACTCTAACACACCTTGCTAGTACCAGATTGGACCTTTTACATTCAGAAATGCCTTAATTTGTCATGACATAGATTCAGTGAGGTGCTAGAAACATTCCTCATAGATTTTGGTCATATTGACATTTGTCGGATGCTCATTGATGATGTGGATCTCTCATTCCACCACATACCAAATGTGCTCTACTGGATTGAGCTCTGGGGACTCTGGAGGTCATTTGAGTATAGTGAACTAATTATCTTGTTCATGAAAATAGTCTGAGATGATTTGAGCTTTGTGACATTGTGTGTTATCCTGCTGGAATTAGCCAATCTCAAGATGGGTATATGTGGCCATAAAGGGAGGGACATGGTCAGCAACAATAGTAGGCTGAGTATTACACCACCAGCAGCAGCCAGAACCATTGATACAAGGCAGGATAGAGCCATGCTTTCATGTTGTTCATACCAAATTCTGACACTACCATCCAAATGAGGAAGCAGAAATCAAGCTTATCAGACCAGGCAACCTTTTTCCAATCGTATATTGTCCAATTTAGGTGAGTCTGTGTGAATTGTAGTCTCGGTTTCCTGTTCTTAGCCCATCTGCTTTAATGTTCAGTATTGGGCATTCAGTGTTCGACACTGTTGTACATTCAGAGATCCTCTTCTGGATATGTTGGTTGTAAGAAGTATTTGCGTTGTTGCCTTTCTATCAGCTGGAAGCAGTCTGCCATTATCCTCTGACCTCTGGCATCAACATGGCATTTACGACCATAGAACTGTCTTTCACTGGATATTTGCTCTTTTTCTGACCATTTTCAGTAAACCTTAGGGATGTTTTGCGTGTAAATCCCAGTATATCAGCAGTTTCTGAAATACTCAGCGTTAACAACTGTGCCACATTCAAAGTCATTAAAATTACATTTCTTCCCCATTCTGATGCTCAGTTTGAACTTCAGCAGATCGTCTTGACCGTATCTACATGTCAAAATGCATTGAGTTCCTGTAATGTGATTGGCTGATTAGAAATTTGCGTTAATAAGCTGTTAAACAGGTTTACCTAATAAAATAGCCACTGAGTGTATATCTCCATCTCTGTCAGATCTCAACAATGTCTCAAACTGTGCTCAGATTTTCCAAGATACCTGTAATCAAAAGCCAGAGATCTCAGTATGAATTCAAACATTTCTCATCAAATTCTTGAGCCACTCTCCACATTCATTTTACACCTCTGTACTCTTGTAATGCTTGTTAACACTTGTCTCATTTGTGTCTTTTTATTTCTCCAAAGCATTTCTGATGTTTGATGTTAATACTTAAACACGGCATACCTGATAACTCCATTAAGTCTCCTCTGAGGAGTGAAATGTTCCTCTGGGTGATTGTAGTTCATTCGACAGCATGTTTGCAGTGTTTACACTTGTGTGTTGCTAATTGGAGGGAATTGGACTGTGTGTGACTTAAATGCATCATCATTTCTGCTAACGCTCTACCTTGACTGGAGCAAGCCGAACAGGGTAATTGAGTAGAACAGAACAAACTCAGCGCTGGAGGAGAGGGAGAGAGCCGAATTAAGGGAAGAAGGAATATTGACGATGTGTCAGGGAAGAAATTAAAGGTGTCTAACTAGGTTTGAACCCAATCTGGTGTTCAGATTGAGGAGAAGAAGTTCTTTATGGTGTGAAACACGCGGAGAGAGATGCATCTGGCAGCAGGTTGTGAAGTTGACTGATGCATTACTGAACACAAAAGCTTTAGGTCTCTTCAATTTCACCTTCATGCGCAGTGGAAATGGGGAATTTCATCACACATATGATAAAAAGCCTTCCTGAGCTCGTGTGTGGGAATAGTGACCGTAGTTGTTGGTCTTCACACTGCAATCCCAGCACAACCCTCTCTCTCTTTCTCATCCTATCTTCTTCTTCCTGGTGTGCAGACACATTTTAAGAGTGAAACTAGCGGTAACAGCAGGCTGCCGATAGGAACCTCTGCGTGAGCTTTGACATGGGATGTCCTCTCTGCATAACAACCAAGACACTCTTTTCTCAGCCACTTACGCTGGATTGATATATGGGTGAGTGTCTGTTGTGAACGAGGGGAGGGGTCTTAATTATAGTTATAGTATTATGATCAGAATAAAGGGAAGAGTTTTGATAGTATGATTAAATGGAGGAGGAATGATGGTATTATGACTGATTGAAAGGGAGAATTTTCAATAGAATGATTGGAATGAAGGGAGCAGTTATGATAGTATTAATGGCATGAGGGGAATTATAGTATGTTTGGAATGGGAAGGAGATATGATATCGTGTTCGGTTGAAGAGGAGGAGTAATGATGGCATAATTAAACTGGGGGAGGAGTTATAGTATGTTTGGAATTAGGGAAGGAGTTTTGAAAGTAGGAGTTATGATAGAATGATTAGAATGGAGACGTTATAATAGCATGATTAAGATAAGGGGAGGGACTATGAGGGGAGGAGTTATGATCATACTTATAATTAGAATGAGGGGGGAGTTGTAGTATTAGGAGTTGTAGTATTAGAATGAGGGGAGGAGTTTTGATAGTATGACTGGTATGAGGGGGGAGGAGTTATAGTATTGTGACTGATTGAAGAGAATGAGTTATCATGGCATAATTGGAATGGGAGAGGAGTTATGATAGTATGATTGGAATGAGGGGAAGAGTTATGAAAACTAAAGCATAACTGGTGCATGTTGTATTGCAAATGCTTGTTAAATTCACAACACATGCAGAGATTGAGTGTGCTGCATTCTCTATGGACCGACCAAAAAGAGAGAATAATGAGCTGCTCACGTGAACACAGTGCCGCGCTTCGCTTTGAAACTTTGCAGCACGACAGAGTAAATGCTCTTAAATCATTAATGATTTTAAATTGAATTAAATTCTAACCTTTTGCATTTTGATAATTGCGCTGCACCATATCACTATTTAAATTTTAGTTTGATTGACAGGTGCTTTGCCAAGGCAATGGCACAAAACACAACGTTATGTTGTTGTGTAAAAATATTTTTGTTCATTATGAGACTATAGTGGGACAGATTACACAATGGCAGTATGCCACATTAACGGGAAAGGAGTTTACATTTACATTTATGCATTTAGCAGACACTTTTGTCCAAAGCGACTTACATTGCATTCAAGTTACAGTTTTTTACATTTTATCAGCTCTTGCTTTCCCTGGGAATCGAACCCATGATCTTGGCGTTGCTAGCGCCATGCTCTACTATTTGAGCTACAGGAAAGTTATTATAACAATGATGGCAGGAGTTACCGAAATTAAGGAAGCTAATATAAAACTAAATATGACAGAGTTGCTATAGAATAGATTGTAAACAATAGGTCTAAATCTGAAGAATCTTCAATGGCGGAAGCTAAGAGAACTGGAGAGCATCTTTTTATTTTCCAGCAAGGCTTCTATTTCTCATGGCGCCATCCTTACTGAGGCCAGTGGAATTATGGGAGCATGAACATCGGGATATGGTTAGCAGTCAGTTGTGATTGACACTGGGCAGCTCAGCTGAGGGCCTGTGGGAAAAAAAAAAACTCAATTTTGAGGCAGAAAGGGAACAGAGACCCAGGAGCGAAACTTCTGAGACGCAGGAATGAAAGAAAAGCGCACCGCAAATCTGCTCGGAAAATAGCTTCTCCGATGGGTTACTCTGCTTCATGTGGCTGCTGATGTGTTGCTTTGTCAATTTAAATAGAGAGCAGACAATGTCAAATAAGCAGACACATGCCTTGAACTCTCATCACCTTTCTCTCACTTTCGTTTCCTCTGTCTGTATATAAATGCACAAACTAACACATACAGTGTCAACTGAAAGTTTTTTTTTTTTTTTTTTCAGACAGTGAATTCTTATCCTGTATGTATAACCTATATGTTATAACCTTATCCTATATGTATAACCTATATGTAAATCATGTATAACCTTTAATTTATATATATTTTAAGACTGTTCTAAATTTCTGTCTCTCGTTTCTTTTGACAGCTCAGACGATTATTATGAATACAGCCATGGTATCAGTGGAGAATCATATGACTCTTATGGTAAGAGTTTTTTTTGTGTCAATACAGTTTTATAATCATGTGGAATTATTGCAGTAGATTGACAGCCGGTTTTGCTGGATTTTCACCTTTCTAGTGCAGTGAAGCAGAATGCAGTCTGTTTTATAATACTTCCAGTTAGTGCATGAACTTTGAGCCTGTCTTTTGCCCAAAGAATGCAGAGCTCCTGCTGTACAGCTCTTGTTATAAATTCTGCTGGCATTGCAAGGCTTTGGTTGCAGTGTCTATAGAACAGCATTGTATTTACATGAACAGGCATTTACAATGAATGTTGAAGGGAGACGGGTTCGAATGCAGCAAAATAATAGAAATGCTGTCAGACACGCGTTCTGTGAAAGGCATTCAAGTTTGTGGTTACGAACACTGTAGGTATACAATAGGATAAATATGGCAGAGATATCTGGAGAAGAATTGCAATGCTCTGAAATTGCTGATGTAGCTGTTGTAAGCTCATTTTCCCAGCAAAAAAAGATGAGACGTGCCATTGTATTTCTCAGCAGCTAGAATATTAATGTGAGTGTGCTTTTAGTGTGTATGTTCAGATACATTTGTGTGCAGTTTCTCAGATTTGTGTGCATGTTTACAATTGTATTATTTATGAGAGATATTTGTAACAGAATCAAAACCTAGTTTTGTTCAGCATATAGTTTTAAAACTTTCATTTGATAGGTTTCTTCAGGTCAGTTTTATGTCCTAGAAATTTTTATATGAACGCCACATTAAAACTTTGGAAACTTCTACCATGTCATATTTTATTAATTTTTTTTCTGCTTTCCAAATGCTTGTCTTTGTATAGATTTTATTTTTATTTTATGTTTTATTCTTGTTCTAGACCCAGACTTTAATTTTAAAATATGTAAATCCATCACTAAAATACTAATTGTCATAAATACATTATAAATATGAATTATTTTAATACTAGTTATTATGATATTTTTTTATATTTAGAATGTATATTTTATTATATAATTACAAATAAATTATGAAATATTATTATTTTACTAATAATACTAATTATTATTAATCAATTGCATATTTATGAATGTATTTGTATTATATCATTATAAATGAAAGATTAATTATTATATTTTAGAATATTATATTTTATGATAATCTAAAAAAAAGTGACATTGAAATTAAGTGAAATTAATCTGGCAATTTTGCCCCCAATTTATCATTTTTGTTATATGAAGGTTACATTAAAACTTTCTATTTTATTTTTATTTACTGCTTTATTCTTGTTACAAATTTTAAAATATGTAAATCCATAATTAAAATATTAATTATAAATACATTATAAATATGAATTATTATTGTTGTAACATTATTATGTGTTTATTATGTTTATAATTGCAATATATATTTATATTATATAATTATACATAAAATATTATATTATAATTTTTTAGATTATTACAATATTTTACAACCTATAATAATCTAAAAGAAAAAGAATTAAAAAAAAATTTAAAAAAAAAATCATCAGTGACAACATTTCTACCAGAACAAACAATTTTGCCCCAAATATATATATATATATATATATAGACGATGTAAATATGTAATGTACATTTTTGTTCATTTATCTTACACCAGGTCAACAATTGTCATCACTTATAAAAGTAAACATTTCTCAGTATAAGGAATAGCAACAGCAGTGCTTATGTTATCAGACAGACTCCATTAATATAATAAAGCAAAAGAAAATGAGATGTAACACTGTTAGGCAGCTTGTTTGAACATGACAGCACTTTAGATTAGACTACAGAACTGATTTTGAAAAAAAAAAATGGATATGGCTGTATAATTGCATCTTAAAAGTGACTTTACCTTTTCTCTTTGTCTTTCACATTTCTTCCATTTGTCACTTTGTGACCACATTTGAAACACACAGCTCTACACTCACACACACATAAGCAATCCATAACACTCAACTTAACACTTTTCCAGGTGGTACAATACATAGACAGCTTGACAGTTCAAAGGAGATCTTCCTATTATCCGCCTGATACACATCCTTGTTCTTTCTAAACGCAAGGACAGTGCGCATGATCCCTTTTCTTGAAGCTAGCGCAGGCTAACCTGAGATTGACAGCTCTCTAATTAAAGATTATTGGCTACGGCTTCCAGCCTGAAAAACGAGTGACTTTAGGGCAACGGCCTTTATGCCTTCCTGTCCCTAAGAAGAGCTGAAAAAGAGCAAAATCACACAAAGGCTGGCGTCAATAGTGCTCTCGTTCATCGACACGGACGCTTGTGAATGAGCTCTGCTGTTACGCTAATGGCGGCGGTAACCTCTCGCTCGAGGGCACTCCACTAAACCCCTTTCAAGTGGCTATTTGATCCTCTGCTGCAATTAAAGTTGTTTTGTTCTTTCAGAGGTGAAGGACAATGGCAGGATGGTTTGGGGACGTTTCTCTCTGATTGTCAGTGTTAGTTGGGCTAAGTTATCAGAGGTGCCATGAGCTCAGGGAGGAAGATAGTGGATGGTGTCGTGACTCTTGGGGTTTGTTATTTTAAAGATTGATGTTGTTGTGTAAAAATCACATTTGAAGGTGGTTTGGATTGCTGCACGTTCGACGACAAATCACTGTCAGAGTTCCCTTGGGAGGAAGAGCAAAGTACCTGTTTAACACACACTCACAAAGAAATTGCACTTTACTGGTGGACAAATTAATCTCATAGAAACACACTCAAAGTCGCAGTATATATATATATATATATGTGTGTGTGTGTGTGTGTATGTGTGCGTGTGTGTGTGTGTGTTTAAAGAAAATATATTAAGAAAAGCTAATAATTTCAGTATTTATTTTCAAACTTTATATATATATGAATTTTTGCTATTGAAGAAGTCAAGTCATCGTCAAAAGATTGATTATAACTTTTTAGACACAAAAGTAAAAACTGCTAATTAATTTCAATTAATTAATTTTTCATAGTTAAGACAACAATGACATAACATGAAATGTAAGTCTATGATGTAAGTCTACTTACTGCAGAAATCTCAATAATCCTGAAAACAAGCTTTATTTTTTTTAATTATTAGATTTTTGCATTGTGAAATTATATTATTATATATCTATTTTCATTACAGTATCTCCACATTTAATTAAGATATGAAGGGTTTTTTCGCCATTTCAATTATTAATGGTGACTGATTTTCATTACTATAATATAGAATTTTTTTTGTTGTAATATATTATTTTTAAATTAATGTCAGCATATGAGTAAATTAAAGTCAAGTATTGCAGTGATTTAATACTTTACAATTTAAATTACATATATTTTATTACATTGCAAATGCAATTTTTCTGTAAAATTACTGTATATTGTCAATTTATCGTATTTTCTTGACCATCACAACCATCACATATTTCATCAAACCAAAATATATTCAGACACCTTCAACATTTCTTACATTATCACAGTTTATTTGCTATAGTTTTTTGAAAATTTTAATAAAATATGACAAGAACTAAGACTTAAACTGTGTCAGAACAAATTCATCTTGATAATCACAAATGAATTACAGTCAAACCAAAATGTATTCAGACACCTTCAACATTTCTCACATTATCACAGTTTATTCGCTATAGTTTTTTGAAAATGGTAATAAAATATGACAAGAACTCAAGAGTTAAACTGTGTCAGAACAAATTCATCTTGATAATGTCAGATAACTTTGATAGAAAGGTATGTAACAAAACATGGTCAGGTCAAAGTGTCAAATCAAATTTTTGGTCCCAAATTTTGATCAATTTTACTGGTAGTCCACTCTATGAAGAATTTTTGGGCATAATATGTCACAGTTGACTTTATTTTGCTATCCTCACTTACATAAATGAACTATAGTGTCCTGCACCCACTAGTAAAAAAATATCAAAAATAATGGCCCGGTTGCACAGACGGGGCTTAGCTTAAGCCAGGACTAGGCCTTAGTTAAATTAAGACATTTAAGCAGCTTTTATAAAAATGCCTTAGAAAAAACATTACAGGTGTGCATCTTGACACAGAACAATGTGACTGGCATGTTTTAAGATATGTCAGAGCAAGATATTTTTAGTTGAGACAGCTCAAACATGCATTTTAGTCTAGGACTAGCCTTAAGCCATGTCTGTGAAACCGGGGGTATTTCTGCTGTCTGAATAATTTTTGGTTTGACTGTATATTAGAGTATGCATTCAAACACGTCACTATTAGCCTATGACACATGCATTTGCGTGAAGGTCTTACAAATGTTGTTCAGCGTTTAATGAGCATGTTTAACTACAGAATGCACTAATTAAATCATTCTAACGAGGCCGGAATGACTAATGAACTTTCTGACCTTTGCTCTTTGTCTCCCTCTTCAGGCCCGGAGGAATGGACAAACAATCGCAACAAGGCGCCACCAACAAGGACAAGCAAAGGAGTGTACAGAGAGCAGCCATACTCCCGGTTCTGACCTGCTACAGTCCTTCATGTGCCCTCCCAAGTAATGGATTTTCTATGGACTCTATTTCCTTTTTTGCAAATAAAATCAACCAAAATGACAAAAATAGCTGATGGGTAAAATTACGTTTCTGTGGAACTGATTCTATTGTAACATGGACGACCCCCACAAATGGAACATTACGGATCACTGGATTATATAGTTTAAATCAGAGAACCAATCGGAATTCAAATAGACCTACTTATGTCGTAGGGAGGCGGGCACTAGAGGTTAGGGGCGGAGTCATATGAGGTGTACGATGTTTAGATTTAGCAGGTCAGTTTTTGTAGATACTTTTTTTTTTGATGGGTGATCAGCTTCAATGTGTCCCTTGTAAATTTTACCTTTAACTAGAGAAAAAAAAAAAAAAACAGTAAAAGAAAATCAGTGCACATGTTGTTTTCCTTCTTTCTCTTTTCTAAATGGAAAGTTCTTCAGCGTTAAAGGGCTTATAGGAGCATGTCGTGAAAAAAATAATACTAATTATGTGCAGTTTCAGTTGCGATGAGAAAAGCCGGCGTAGTTTTGTCTGGTTTTTGTGTTGAGCGTTTAAACCCTTTAATGAGCTCTGTGGTAATAGGTGTTTTCTTCTAGTGAGCAATCTACTTTTAGACCTTCTGAAGAGCGTCTGAACTGACGGTTTTGGGCAATTAATCCAAATGACTAAAGTTCCCAATTCAATTTCACAATTTCAGTCGATAAATGAGAGATTCCTCAAAGTTAATGACATCTAGAAGTTACTCCTGCACACTTTACTGTGCAATTCTAATGCATTATAGCCCTTTATACGCCACTAATGTTGGCTTTCCTTTAGTATGTTATATAGCGCGGATGGGTTATAAATAGTGAAAGAGCATTTAAATAAACAAGAAAAGACTAAACTGAAGCATCGCTTGTGCAAGACAGCAGTTTTTGGCACATTGTGTATCCTTGAAAACATGTTGTAATGCATTTTAAGTGCACAGCAAAGAGCTACTGGTCATTTCTAAACCAAATACTGTTGACTACAGTTTAACTAGTACTGTTTTATAAAACTATTAAAAGCCTAATCAAATGTATGCTGAAGTTTAAAAAGTGATAGTAATGAAAATTATTGTGGTACTGGTGGTGGCAGTTTAATACATTTCTGTTAAGAGCTATAATCTTTGTAAGCTTGTGTAAGCCCTTTAATTCTCGTCTCAGTTGATTATAAAATAAACTTTTTGAAAGAAAAAAGATCGTTGTGTTTGAGAGCACATTTTGTCCTTGTTTACTTTGGTAAAACTTCATAATCTAAACTAACATCTGCTGTGTATTATCATCAGAAGTGTAGCGTACAGTATCTTATGATGAAAAAACAATAAATCCTTTAAGCTCACATAAAAGTGAAAATAAACCAAAAAGTATATTTCTCCCCTCTGACTTTCTAGTATTTCTTTTCAAAAATTAACCTGATGCATGTAACTATTTTGACAGTAGAATTCCATTTAATTGCAGCCGGCACAATTAAATTTATTTGGAATATACCGTACCCAGCAGCTTGAAATAAATTTGCAATTATAAACTTACCTTAATATCTGTTCTAATTCCTTCTACTTGAAAACACATGAGACTCTTCTGTGGTAAAGCATATGAAAGCAACTTCCACGCAGAAGTTAATTATCCACTAATATATCTTTAATCATACTCTTTTATTAATGGCAACTTTCCTAGACTCTATAGATACGGTACTGTTGTACATATTGTCATATTTCATATTTTAAGCTTTAATAATGTAAGCGGTGGCTTTTTGACCTTGGTTCTTTTTTGGGGATTTCTGCTTGCTGTTTTTGCTCTTTCTTCCCCCTTCTGGTCAAATGACCATCTCTATAGTCCACTAAACAGCCCGCCCCCACATGACCTCTAAATGACCCCAGCTGACCTCAGAGCTGATGAGGATGGCGGTAGCTGTATTTACAGGCCTTCGTTCTACAAGGTAAACAACCCGTCACAATCTAATCTCATCTAAACTAGCCCTTAAACTGGATAAAACCAAAACAAACCTGTTCATTTAAAGCTGTTCTTGGCTTGAGGAACTTAAATTAGAAGTAAAATTGTAAAAAGATTAATAAATAGCTGTAATATTGCTTTAACAAATCATTATTATCACCAATTATTTTTAAGGAGGAGATAAAATGATATATATATATATATATATATTTATTTATGTGCTATAGCTTTAAATAAATGAATGTTTAATATTGACTTATTATAAGCTTTGTAAACCATTGCAGATTTGTGGTAAACCTGTGTTTGTTTGTGTGTTTTTGGTTTTGGTTTTGTTATTTTTAATCAGTACACTTTCAGTTTTAATGTTTCTCTTTTGTTTTTCAGATTGCGATAGCTGGGCCTGAAGCCATGAAACGCCAATGATGCTGTTCTCAGATTGGTTAAGGTGAGCTTGATGGTTATATACTGTATGTATATATTTCAATTGTTAAATTAATGTTAAAAAAAATGTTAATGTTATTTGAACTGTTCAATTAATACAAAAAATGAAGAAAAAAATCAAATAAATAAATAAATTTGTTTAAAACCCAACCTATTTTATCCAGAAACAATTTGAAAAATTTGGTATATATTTTTTTAATATATATATGTTTTTTTAATAAAATGTTTTAAATTGTTCTTTCTTGATATATATATATATATATATATATATATATATATATATATATATATATGTATTTTTTTAATTAATTAATTAATTAATTAATTAATTAATTTATTTATTTTCAGTTATTTTATACATTTTAATATTTTTAAATATTTAAAAAATATATATTTTCTAAATTAATTTTAATATTTGTTGGCTGTTTTAGTTGATATGTTCATTTAATTTATATTCATTTAGGAGTTTAAATAATAGCCAAATAACCAAATTAGAATAGATTAAACAGAAAATGTAGATTTTATTAGCATTAAAAATGCTTAAAAAAAAAAAAAAAACTATTTCAGCTATTATTTGAACTGTTAAATTAATATAAAAATGAAAAGAAAGGCAATTGAAATAAATTATTCGCATTAAAACCCTTAAAAAAAAAAAAAAAAAACAGTTATGTCATTTGGAAGCTTACCGTGCTGGGTTTTGAAACACATCAATGTAAACACCCTTACAACAAATAATGACACTCTTTAGCAGGAGTATCTGTAATCTGCTATTCAGGGAACACAAACACTCACTCCTTCCCTTGAAATGCTCTATAGATGTTCTCTAGTATTATTGTAATATTACGAGACATTTGAACACAAATGAGGGGTTTAATGTGTAAACTAACTGAAGTCGCCTGACAGTGATGAGGAAAGCGAGAGTTCTATTAAGTGCATCTGCTGTTAAATCCCTGCCTCGAGAGAGCAGACATGCTTTCCTCCAGCGACTGTCAAACAACAGCTTCCACGGCATGAGAGGATAAAGAGATGAGAGAGAGAGAGAGATCTCATAGAGTAATCCTATCAGAAGGGCTGCTCTCTATGTGCCACCTGTCAGCCTACATACTGCCTTTGCATATACCTTCATGTGTATTTTCAAGATACGATGATTTGGAATGCACTAATCCATGCATTAGTCTATGCAAATGTGGATGCACCTGAAATGATCAGTGGATGCACCTGTGAACAGAATGAACAGAAAAGCTGCAGGTCTTCTATTTATTCCTTTTGTCTAAAAGTAATGTACTTGAGCATCTGAGTTTCAGCAAAGAACTTTTTTATCAATATTTTTGTTGTTGTTGTTGTTTTTCAAGGTTTTCTTAAACTTTTTTGAATCGAGAACTGTTTTGTTTGCACCGCCAACAATATAACATACCAGAGAAATGAAGAAACTACGGCGTTTATCTCCATATAACAGAAGATAGACCGAGAAACGGCTGCATGAATTGGTTTTTCCAGATTACATCCTGGTCAGACGTACACAAGAAATGAGCTAACAAAACTCACACAGGAAAATACCTAGGCTCTTTTTGATAGCGTACTCAGATGCTTAAAGCCCAAGACATTTTCTCCAGAAAGAAATTGATTTTTAGCATCATAAACCTTTCAAGGCAGGCCTACTATGAACTCTGAGGGTGTTACTCAATGGTATGTGCTTCTGTTTCACCTACATCTGATTTGAAATTAACTTCAAATGTTTTAAACTGGTTAGTATTGCTGTTTATTATATATTTTTTTAATTTAAATATTTTGGAATATTTTTAATTAATTTCTAAATTTTATGTTTTTGTTGGCTGTTTCAGATACATTTTGTTTGAATTTATTTATTTACTTATTTACATTAAAATTAATTGAATAAAATGTTTTAAATGTGTTGTATTTAATTTTATTTATTTATATTTTTGATACTTTTAAATACTTTGTTTTTAAGTAATTTATAATATGTATTTATTTTTAATATTTTTAAATACTTGAATATTTTAAAGTAATTTATAATATAATATAATATAATATAATATAATATACATTTTTTGAGTTTCAGCTTCATATTTTTTGTTTGAAACATTTATTTATATCTTATTTGAAATTAACTTACTGTTTTAAACTGGTTTAATGTTCCTATTTAATGTTACTTATATAAGATTTTAATATCTAATTTTTTATATATATTTTTAATTAACTTCTAACCTTTTTTTAGCTGTTTTGGCTACAATTTGATTGAAACAGGTATTTAGTTAGTTAGTTAGTTAGTTAAATATTCATTATTTTATTTATATTACATTTTAGTATTTTAAAATATTTTTTAAATATTCAAAATTTTAATATTGCCTGTTGCCTGTTTTAATTTTAATAAAACTATCTTTATGTTGATTCTTTAATTTTATTAATTGTGTTCATATATATATATATATATATATATATATATATATATATATATATATATATATATATATATATATATATATACATACAGTTTTGCATCAAGTGTACAGCCTTCTAAAAAAAAAAAAATTCCCCTTGTTTTTTGTCAGTTTTCAAATACTTTTTGATTTTTACATTTTACTTTTTTACTTTGCTAATAAAATATTTAAGACTGAGATCTATGTTTACTGAAGATTTTTTTTAATGCTTCCAGAGAAAACAAATGTAAAATATACTTACGGAATCTAGGCCGCTGAAAAAGTGAAGGAAGTCCATAATATTGCGGACCCCTGGCTATATGAGACGGGCCCCCAGTGGATCACAGACAGCATTGTAGGATGTTACATTATAGGCTCTTCAGATCAACATATTGGTTTCTAGAGTCTTGATGGTGCACTCTTTAGCATCAGCCGCCTAACAACAATTGCCATTTGATGATGTTTTTCATGTTTTTCTCTTTGTTTTAGGGATATTTGACTGCATCATCTGATCTTGAAGACTAAAACTGTGCAGACGCTGCCGTAGAGAGCTTGTGCTCAGCCAGAAAAACACAATGAGCAGACTTAAAAAGCCTCTCGCGGCCCACAGAGGAGCACGCCGCTCCACAGGGAAGACACAATTTCTACTGGAACTTTCTGGAAAAGGTCACAAAGCGCCACACTAAGAGCGTTAATGTGCCAATAACGGGCAGATGAGAGGTCCACCCTTCTCTCTGTGGTCCTCAGGGGAGACGTTCTGGGGAAATGCTGCTCTCACAGCTGCCTCAGACGCACTATATAGGCTCCTACATGCATTTTGCAGCAGGCTGCACTGAGGGTGAACCCACTTCTGTCTGCACAGAGACTTATGGGTAATGGGGGCATAACACATTAAGATGGGGCTTTACTCTTCTCTCAGGAGCCGGAGAGAGAAATGTGATATGTAAGTAGAAAAGACAGAGTGAAATATGAATACTACATCTTTCACACAAAACTGAAGATGAAATAGATAGAATGCACTTGTGATAAGTTCATTATGAGGATGTTGGATGAATTCATCCTATTAAAGGAACTTTAATCTCAGCATCTGGTTTCCCATTAGCTCATTGTGTCTGATTTAATATGGATCAACAATAAATTAATATGGACTTTTTTTCCTCCTGGTCCAGTCAGTTGTTAAGATTTGTAGCAATTTATACATTATTTACTTATCATTTACTTTTACTTAATTTAATTTATTAGTTAATTCTTTATATATATATATATATATATATATATATACACACATACATATATATATATTGGCTGTTTAGCTACATTTTGTTCAAAGTTCATTTTAATAAATTTGTAATAATAATCTTTCTTTTATTTCAATTATTTAATTCATTTTACTATAATTTTATTGTTTTTTTATTATTATATTCATGTTTTTATTATTTTTAATTTTATATGTATAAAACCATAGTAAAACCATTCTTTTATTTTAATAATTTATTTTTTTATGTTGTATTTTTTTATTTATTTATTTTTTGATCAGAGAGAGAAAGAGATTTTTTTTTAATGTAGAATTTTTATTATTATTATTATTATTATTATTATTATTATTATTATTATATACATATAAATGGTATTTAAATGGTAAATGGAGTGGTACTTAAATATAAGAAATTAAGTGACCAATATATATTATTTTTATATATATATATTATAATATGTTGACTGTTTAGCTACATTTTATTTAAAATTAATTTTAATAAATTTGTAATAATAATCTTTATTTTATTTTAATTAATTTTGTTCTAAATTTGTTTTTATTATATTTATTTTTTTATTATTTTTAATTTTATATGTATAAAACTATAATAAAACCATTCTTTTATTTTTATGATGTATTTTTTAATATATATATTATTGTTATTATTATTATTATTATTATTTTAACTAGAGAGATTTTTTAATGTGGATTAGTATTATTATTATTATTATTATTATTATTATTATTATTATTATACATACATATAAATGGTACTTAAATGGTAAATGGAATGGTACTTAAAAGAAACTAAGTGACCTATATATATATATATATATATATATATATATATATATATATATATATATATATATATATATACAGGTGCATCTCAATAAATTAGAATGTTGTGAAAAAGTTAATTTTTTCTTGTAAGTTATTTCAGAAAGTGAAACTTTCATATATTTTAGATTTATTGCATGTAAAGTAAAACATTTCAAAAGTTTTTTTGTTTTAATTTTGATGATTAGAGCTTACAGCTCATGAAAGTCAAAAATCAGTATCTCAAAATATTACAATATTTACATTTGAGTTTCAATTAATAACCATCCCTACAGTATAAATTCCGGGTATCTCTTGTTCTTTGAAACCACAATAATGGAGAAGACTGCTGACTTGGCAATGATCCAGAAGACAAACATTGACGTCCTCCACAAAGAGGGTAAGTCACAGAGGGTCATTACTGAAAGGTGTGGCTGTTTACTGAGTGCTGTATCAAAGCATATTAAATGCAAAGTTGACTGGAAGGAAGAATTTGGGTAGGAAAAGGTGCACAAGCAACAGGGATGACCGCAAGCTTGAGAATACTGTCAAGCAAAGCTGATTAAACACTTGTGAGAGCTTCACAAGGAGTGGACTGAAGCTGGAGTCAGTGCATCAAGAGTCAACACGCTCAGACGTCTTCAAGAAAAGGGCTACCAAGCCACTTCTGAACCAGAGACAACATCAGAAGCGTCTTACCTAGGCTGTGGAGAAAAAGAACTGTACTGTTGCTCAGTGGTCCAAAGTCCTCTTTTCAGATGAAAGTAAATTTTGCATTTCATTTGGAAATCAAGGTCCCAGAGTCTGGAGGAAGAGTGGAGAAGCACGGAATCCATGTTGCTTGAAGTCCAGTGTGAAGTTTCCACAGTCAGTGATGATTTGGGCTGCCATGTCATCTGCTGGTGTTGGTCCACTGTGTTTTCTGAAGTCCACAGTCAACGCAGCCATCTACCAGGAAATTTTAGAGCACTTCATGCTTCCTTCTGCTGACAAGCTTTATGGAGATGCTGATTTCATTTTCCAGCAGAATTTGGCACCTGCCCACACTGCCAAAAACACCAAAAGCTGGTTCAGTGACCATGGTGTTACTGTGCTTGATTGGCCAGCAAACTCGTCTGACCTAAACCCCAAAGAGAATCTATGGGGTATTGTCAAGAGGAAGATGAGAGACACCAGACCCAACAATGCAGATGACCTGAAGGCCGCTATCAAAGCAACCTGGGCTTCCATACCACCTCAGCAGTGCCACAAACTGATCACCTCCATGCCACGCTGAATTGAGGCAGTAATTAAAGCAAAAGGAGCCCCTACCAAGTATTGAGTACATATACAGTAAATGAACATACTTTCCAGAAGGCCAACAATTCACTAAAAATGTTTTTTTTATTGGTCTTATGAAGTATTCTAATTTGTTGAGATAGTGAATTGGTGGGTTTTTGTTAAATGTGAGCCAAAATCATCACAATTAAAAGAACCAAAGACTTAAACTACTTCAGTCTGTGTGCACTGAATTTATTTAATACATGAGTTTCACAATTTGAGTTGAATTACTGAAATAAATGAACTTTTCCACGACATTCAAATTTATTGAGATGCACCTGTATGTATGTGTGTATATATATATATATATATATATATATATATATATATATATTGGATGTTTAGCTACATTTTATTTAAAATTCATTTTAATAAATTTGTAGTAATAATCTTTCTTTCATTTTAATTATTTATTTGTTTTTTTTTATTATTATATTTATTTTTTGTTATTTTTTATTTTATATGTATAAAACTGCAATAAAACCATTCTTTTATTTTAATATTTTTGTTTTGTTTTGAACTAGATTTTTAATGTAGTTTATTATTATTATTATTATTATTATTATTATTATTATTATTATTATTATTATATACATATAAATGATACTAAAATGCTTAAGCATAAGAAACTAAATTACCAAGATCAACCAATTGTTTTTTTTTTCAGACCATGTGTTGAAGGACATATTCATAGTCATCATAATTATTTTATACACATTATATATTCCAAATAATTGTTTTAATAGTACAATCCTTGTTGTGTTGTACCCTCATCCTAAGAATCATTCTTCATCTATTGAATCATTCAGAAACGTTTTTCTTTAGTTTGTTTGGAGCTGAACGCAGATATGCAACATTTACTCCACACTCTATGAAGATCATATTGATCTGATTCACTCAAGTGTTGTTGGTGGTGATCACATGGGGAATCTATAGTATGTTTTACTGCAAGTTCACATATCACCATAAACACAGGCTCGTTTTACTCCTCCTCTGGTTTCCATTGATCAGAGTGGATGTTCTTCACTTCTTCTGAAACAGACACAGTGGATGTTTACACCTCTCAACCTGTTAATGGTTTTATGTGGTCTCATGAAACATTGAAAAGTGAATTTGAGAATCGTTGGGTGCACAGAGCACACATCCTCATGCCAACAGCACACATATCTATAACATCCTGCAGCTCAAGTCAACATGAAATCAAAATCCTCTCCATTTACATTCATCCAATCAGTTCCCGCTCGATAAAATCAAGTCCTGCCCAACGTATTTCCATGTTCTATGTTTTCTTCTATCAAGTGAAATTTGTTGTAAATGTGATCTTATGCTGACTTTGAGTGGATATGATGTCTGGAAGACCCGCCCCCTTTAGTTACTATTGGGACGTCCAGCAAGCCATGTTCTCACACAGTGAAAAGTCCACTGACGTTAATCTACTCTCCTGCCTGGTTTGTTTGTCGGACAATATGGCAGATTCTTCAGTATGATTGGACAGCACACCTGTCAATCAAACTCCCAACGAAGAGCCAATTCTGAAGATTCTATTCTATTCTATTCTATTCTATTCTTTGTTACAGTCTTGTTCTTGAAGTTCCAGGAAATGCTGGTCTGTGTTTATACTTTGTTAAATATAAAACAGTCATATTTGACACAAATTTACCTGTGGATCTTATTTAAAGTTAAATGTATGTCTCTTTTCATGGTGGGTGAAAATAAATTCATTTTCTATGCTATGCAAAAGTATGCACAGCTTTTTTTAATTAACTAAGCAGCTTTTTTTCATTACATTTATGCATTTCACACTTGACTTTTATTTGATAATTAACTCAAAGTGTCTCTTGCTTTTCTTCTTTATTAAACCTCTGTGATTAACTTTAAAAGTTCCTTTATGTTCCTAAGAGGCTGCAATCCGCAAAGATCAATAAACCTTTAGTGGAGTGTTTGAAGTTGGTTTTCTGGCAGAGAGGCTGTTTTTCACAGCGCAGCGGTGCATATGCACATTTAGCCAGCGGGTCGTCCTCTGTTTCAGTCAGAGGTCAGGATCAGGGCTGAGTCATGGCCTCATGTCTGTAATAGCACTAGTTTTAGTCACTGCATAATTAGCCTGGTGTTTGGTAAGGCCTAAACATGCAGCATTTAAAAGGTGTCACGAGGCGTGCAACAATTATGGAGATCGGACCAGTTTCATATGAATAATTATGATCATTTGCATAATTCAGTTAAATCATGTTAGAGACATTTCCCCCCTAGATATTCTTTTTAATTTATTTGTTGTCCAGTTGAGGGGTTTATCATCATAACATAGTATAAACACACACACCGAAAAAACTTGGAGTAATTGAGATTCAGCATGAAGGATCATGTGACACTGAAGACTGGAGTGATGACTGCTGAAAATTACTACAAAAAATAATACTACAATTAAAATATATATATATATTTAAAATTGCAATAGAACTTCACGATATTACTGTTTTTACTGTATTTCAGTATTTAAACTCTTTCAGCACCTGGGACAGCGACCGTCTCTCCACAGATCTACAGTGGGGTTGATATGTAGTCTGAATGCATCTCACTCTAATGTTCGGACGATTGATTAACTGGCTTTTAAATAGCCATTAATATCACACTTGCATGTCTGTTAGTTCATTTTAGGCGATATTTGGAGGTCATGTTTAATATTGTATGTTTCTGCTTCTGTCTTGGCTATTTATTTTTGTTTGTGATATTTTAATGTTTATTTACAAAATTTCTCAAGTGTCTCAGTTGCAATTCTTAGATTGAAAAAAGTCCATCTGTTGGTCTCTTTCTGTCTCTCTTCTCTCTTTGTTCAACTTCATCACAGTGAAGCAAGCTTGAAGTGTAACTTCGGAGTGTTTATAGTTTTGAAGCATATGGGCTGACAGTCCCTAATGATTTACTTCTCCTCATTCGCTCATCAGAAGAACTGAAGTGTTTGAAATATCAGAATACATGTTATCTTTTGGCATATGCAATGAAATAAAAAATGCCTTCAAAACGTTCTTGCTTTGATCATTTGTGTCCCCTGATCTGCCATAAATATGCAATAATAATACATAAACTTTTGGTGTTTAACTTTTTGACAGTTTTCATTAACTGGGATATGATGTTATGATGTAATGTACAATTGTAAAAATATTTTCTATGTTTAAAACCAATTAAATATTTTGCATATATATATATATATATATATATATATATATATATAATCCTTAAAACAAATGTATGTAGTTTTATGTACTTTTTGCTACTTTGGAGGCCCAAATTATGAAATGTACATTTGACAATTATGTAATTTAGCTCAGTTTTCCCGTTCACTATATGTAGGCCTATGTACCAATACACAGTTTACCGTGAAGCACATTATTGCTGTGAGCGAGCGCTAGATAATCTGTCAGTCTTCCTCACGTATTCTTTGACATTTGGTTCATCAGATTTAGAGACACGGGCATACTGACATTTCATTTCTCCCACTACTACTCCATTCTGTGTTCGTCTTCCTCATCCTCAAGAAGAGAGGTCAAAGTTTGTTTCACTGTCTGCCGGGATTACAACATCCTCACCGTGAACTTATCAGGAAATGACATGAACTTTCTGTCTCAAGTATTGACAAGTTCCAATCTTTTCATCTAAAGCTCTTGGCGATGACCCAGGTCATTTGGAAAGAGGTTCAATGTAAAAGGAGATTAATGGTCTCACGTTAAGCCATGTTGCATGATTTAAATAGACCTCAAAGAAACTAATAAGCCTGGGAGTAAGAGAAGAGAATAAAACACATACACAGATTTTGGGATCACGTGAACTGGCTTTGTCTCAAAGAGATAACGCACAAGACAATTTATTATAGTGAGAAAGACTAAATTGAAATGATTGGCTAGGTTTCTTTATTTCTGTTTTTTAATTATATAGATTAATTCAAATAATTAATTGCATATGCCTTCATAGAAATGCAACATAATATTAACTGAAGTGGGAAGTAAAAATGAAAATATGAGAATGTAAAAAAAAAAATGAGAATCCAACATAATAGATATACATATAGCCATATATACACAGCTATTATTATTTATATTATATTTTTTAATTAAAGGCCATTACCGTATGTCTCTTCCTTTTTGTCCTTATATGGAATGCAGGCCGCAACTCTTCGCTTGCCTTGCTGCAAACTGAACAGTTTGGCGTCGCCAATGCGCCAGGTTTAAATTAGGCCTACAAGAAGATTTTCGGTGAATAGCTAGTTAAATTTCATTGTTTCCTTACACAGTGGTATCATATAACTTGGAATATAGCGCACAGAGTCGTATGGATTACATATGACGGTTTTATGGTACTTTTGGTCCTTTTGGAGCTTGTCATCACCTGTCCACATCCACCTGCATTGTGTGGAAAGAAAAGCTACTGTAAACATCTGCTCACCGGAACGACATCATCCATATTTCAAAGACACGAGTGAGTAAACGATGCCAGAAATGTATTATTATTTTTTTGATACCAGCTAACCCTTTCATTGTCTGTATATAAATGTATCGTTTTTATGTAGAGACATCAAAGTTGTGTGCAGTATGTTCTAGATGTTCCTTCTGCGACTGTACATGCATAAGAGCAACCTATGGAGTTCACTATAAATATGTTGGTTCCAGAACATATACTTTTTTAATTTAGATATTCTAACATATCCTTGAATAGAAGAAGACATCCAGAGTTTATTATTTCTTAAAGCATTTTCCTTTCATGACCTGACATTGTCAAACCGCCATAAAGCTGTTTGGATGTGCAGTTAACCTGACAGGAAGATGAAGGTGTCCATATTGTGATGAGTTTATCTGCTCAGAGAAAATATATAATATGAGGACAATTAAGTACAGAATGATGGATAATGCAGCAGAAAAAAATGAGTCAGTTGCCTTAGAAGCCATATATGAAAGGTTTTCTATCAAGATGTTGATTAGTTTTTTATTTTATACTGAAGTGATATTTTCTATCTTCCATCCTTGGCTCTCACATAAGCCTTTTAGTTTTAGATTTTCATTAAAACGTTGTTTAATGTGTTTCGTAAACAGTTTTCTTCATAAGGACCTTGGGCTGGTTTATATTGTGATTTCTGTTTTACTAGTCATGTGGGGATACATGTAGGAAAAGTATAGTAAACTCCAATCTGCTTGGACTCAAATAGATCTCCATTAAAAGAAATGTGTTTTCTTATTAAGTACAGTATAAGAAATAGCACTTATTTTCTGTCCTATACTATACTTAGAGTTTCTACACATTTTCCAAGATTTGTAAGTGTACAGTGTAAGTGATTTCTGCGTTATAGTTTGTGGATACTGAGATGATAAAACTATATGAAAGTCAGTTTCTGCCATGGGATTAAAAAAATAAAAAAGATAATTGCGACTTTTTATTTCACATTTCTATCTTTTTTTCTATCAATTCTGACTTTGAGGTATTACTTTGCAATTGTAAATTTGTAACTCGCAATAGAATAAACTTGCAATTCTGAGAACAGAATTGTGAGATAAAAAGTCATAATTACCTTTTTATTTTAATTCTGGCAAGAACAAAAACAGAATTATGAAAAAAAAATCATAATTAAATTTACAAAAATGATTTTTTTGTGTGTGTGTGTGGCATACATAGAAAACAATAAATGCAAGTAAAATGTCTATACTTTAATGTTTCAAATAACTTTTTTTAAGTCAAAATATGGGAAAAATAATGTTCCATAATCATTCAGCATAACAGATATGTTTATGTAAAAAAGAAACAACATAATTATTCTGACCTGTACTTATTAAATATATTAAAGAATACGTGATCAATTCTAAATTTTATTATATTTTAAATGATTAAAAATTTATTGCTGACAAATGGGTAAAACTTAGTGTTTTGAAGGATAATGGCAAAGATTGATAAAGATTACACTTAATTAGTTTTGGGAGATGCACTGTGATCTTTAAATAGTCTTTTAATCACATCTAATGATTCTGGTTCTCAATATGCACGACAAGATTTTTGGTAAATGAACTATTGTTGTACTAAATGACATTTTAGTGGGCATCTTCTGTAAATCATGGCAAAAATGTATGAGTCATACACTTGTATTGTTTTGATGCTTGAAAACACTCAGAACTTCAGTCTGTAATGAGAGTCATTGTCTGCTGTGTACTTGTAAGTGAATATATGAGAAGATATCAGTTTTCTCTAAACACAATATGTTTGTGAGCCATGAGTGAGTCTTGTCATCCTGATTTGAAGGTTATGGTATGTATGTCTCTCAGGAATGCTAATTACTTGGCTGATATGCTTCTGTGTCCTTGTTTCTCAAAATAATAGATTTAATGACTGGAAAATGTGAAAAGGCCGTCAACTCATGATGTGGTCCTTCAGACTGCTCTCGATGATGCAGAAGAATGACACGGCTGTTGTTGAATGTGGTGCTTGCATGGAACGACTTTTAATTTAACACTTAAAGCAAAAATCATGGTCAAATGTTCCTGATGCAATGAACTGTTCCCTATCTGTCGCTCACTACGAGTTATGTCGTGACGACATAGGGGATTTACTTGGAAGCCCCAATCATCTCTGACTTTAAGAGAAAACGCCAATGAATATTGGCTAGTGGATTTTGCATACCTGAGCCACTCCCAGCCCTCGGGGGTATAAATAGGAGGCAGGTGCATCCACTCATTAGATTTTTGCCTCGGAGCCGAGTGGATGAACGTGTTGATCTCCACAAGGCCTTTCATCATCTGTCTGGAAACTGTTCTGGTTGGCGTTACGGTGCGAACAGCGGTGTCCCTGTCTGCAGCGATTCCCCTGGGCACTTCAACTAAAAGAGCAATTTCCTAAAAGAGCAAATCACGGTCGGTTCGCGTCTTTTTAAAGACGCCGTCCCGGCCGTGTCCTCTTGGTTGCGGTCGTTTCCTATCCTCCGTCGACAGCCACGATCGTTGTCTTCAGTGTCTGGGCATCCAGCACGCTGAAGCTGCGATCGTGGATGGTTTATGCGCTCGTTTTGAGCGTGTAACCATGACAGCGCTGCGATCGCGCCTCTCTCTCCTCACGTGGATGAGAGAGGCTCCCTCGGTCACTACCCGCGCTGGCTTCTCTGCTACGAGCAGAGAACCATCGGCTAGTGCTCTGGGCGATCTGAGGATTACAGTGAGAGCTTTTCCGCCGGGCCAGTCCCCACGGACCTTTCACTCCTCCTGCAGCAGCTGTTCTGTGCGGCTCGCCGGTGATTTTGCTGTGCCGTCTTACGGTGCGCTCAGCGTTTCATTCGGCGCGCCGATAGAGGATCAGATGTCGATAGCTGCATCGGGGGATGGGCAATCGTCCTCTGAGGCTGAAGATTCGGCGGGGCTGCCCCCCTCGGGGGTCGCGGCCGCCGCCAAATCGGACCCAGAGTTGACGGCCGTGCTTTCCCGGGCCGCCGCGAGCATCGGGCTGGAGGCGTGCACACCTCTCAGTCCCGAGTCCTCGCGGTGAGATGATTGGCTCCTCGGCACGGGCCGTGGCTCGCGACCACGCCCTGCCCTGGTCCCTTTCTTCCCGGAAGTGCACGAGGAGCTGATGAAGTTGTGGATGGCCCCTTTTTACGGCCAGAAGCAGCTCGTTTGTCTCCCCCATCCTCGCTACCCTCGATGGCGGGGCAGCTAGGGGGTATGTTGACATTCCCCAGGTGGAGAGGGCGGTTGCGGTGCACCTGTGCCTGCAAGACGCCGCCATTTGGCGGAATCGTCCTCGTCTCCCGTCCAAAGCCTGTAAGCTGACGACCGCTCTCGCGGTCAAAGCTTACAGTGCTGCGGGCCAAGCTGCCTCTGCTCGGCATGCCATGGCTATCCTGCGAGTACACCAAGCCAAGGCATTAAAATGCACGAGGGTAGTACCAACCCGAGGTTGAAGCAGGACCTGTGCTCGACGACTGACCGTGCCCTACGGGCAACGGAAGTCACAGTGCAGTCCCTCGGGAAGGCGATGTCCACACTTGTGGTCCAAGAGCGCCATCTATGGTTCAGCCTTGCTGAGACGAGCGACGTCGACAGTGCGGTCTCTCGACACTCCTGTCTCCCAGGCTGGACTGTTCGGCGACACTGTTGAGGACTGTGCCCAGCAGTACAGAGGCAGACCGAGGCCATCCAACACATCTTGCCCCGACGTGATGCGTCATCTGCCACCGCTCCGCTGCAGGGCAAGCCCCGGTCTGCTTGTCGCCGTGGGCGCCCTCCTGTGTCCCCCAGAGCCGCTCCGCCCCGTGCTGAGGTAACACCTAGGCCAGTGCGTTGAGCCTCTCGCAGGAGCACAGCGCCCCCTGTGTCCCAGCTGGCCCCTAAGTCACCCAGGAAGGTGACAAAGCGGCCCTGACACAGGCAACCCGGAGATGTGGGAAGCTGCTCTTTCTTGGGAGATGGCGAGGACAGCGCCGCTCCTTCCCCCGGAGGAGGGCCGGGTGGAGAATCTTCTGTTTCTGTTCTGCCGCTGGCTCAAGGGCCAGCGGTACCCACATTGTCAAAGAAAGAGCAATTTCCTTTTCCTCCGGGTCCTCAGGCTCGCGGGTCGACAATGAGCGACGCGATGCCTCACTCTCGCCCACGAGCCCCCTCTCTTTTGCCAGTAGCCAAGAAGTTGCGGTTGGGAGACGCAATGCCTCTCCACGCATCTCTGGCCAGTCCCTCCGGGGATGCGGGGAGTTCTGCTGTGATCAGTCAGAACGCGATGCCTTCTGGGCTATCCAGCTCAACTCCCTGCCGCTGCACCACCGCGGGTATGTCGATTGTTCCCTTGGTGCCACTCGCACGGAGTTTGGGGGCGTGGCTTGCACTGCCCAACCCGTCCCGCTGGCTCATTCGCACAATCCGACTCGGCTATGCGATTCAGTTCGCCAGGCAACCTCCCAAGTTCAGCGGCGTTCTCGAGACTTCAGTGGCAGACCGAGACGCACCTGTCTTGCGTGAGGGGATTGCTGTCCTCCTGGCAAAGGATGCAATCAAGCCGGTCCCTCCAGCTGAGATGAGGCAGGGGTTTTACAGCCCCTACCTCATCATATCCAAGAAAGGCGGTGGCCTTTGGCCAATCCTGGATGCACCTAGCCCCAGGATTGGTTTGCAGCGGTCGACCTGAAGGACGCTTACTTTCATGTCTCGATATGGCCTCGACACAGGTCGTTTCTACGGTTTGCGCTCGAGGGTCAGGCAGGGAATACAGTGTTCTCCCTTTCTGGCTGTCCCTGTCCCCCCGTGTCTTTACGTAAGTCACGGAGGGCGCTCTTGCCCCGCTATGGGAAGTGGGCATCAGGATCCTCAACTATCTCGAGCATGGCCCGCGTGCGAGGACAGTTGTGTGATGACAGGGACCCAGTGCTCCGGCACTTAGCCAGCTGGGGCTTCAGGTCAACTGGGAAAAGAGCAAGCTCTCCCTCATGCAGAGAATCTCTTTTCTCGGTGTGGAGTTAGACTTGGTGAGTATGATGGCGCGTCTCACTAACGAGCGTGCCCAGTTCGTGCTGAACTGCCTGAGTTCCTTCAGAGGCAGGACGGTGGTACCACTGAAACCCTTTTCAGAGGCTCCTGGGGCATATGGCATCCGTAGCCGCAGTCTCGCCGCTCGGATTGCTTCATATGAGACCACTTCAGCACTGGTTACACTCCCGAGTCCCGAGATGGGCATGGCGCTGCGGTACACTTTGTGTGAACATCACACAGGAGTGTCGCTGCTCCTTCAGCCCCTGGACGGACCTTGCCTTTCTATGGGCCAGGGTGCCCCTAGAACAAGTGTCCCGGCATGTTGTTGTCACGACAGATGCCTCCAGCACGGGTTGGGGCGCTACATGCAACGGGCAGGCAGCCTCGGGGCTCTGGACAGGGCCTCGACTGCTTTGGCACATCAACTGCCTGGAGCTGTGGGCAGTGCACCTTGCCTTGCGGCAGTTCCGGCCACTGCTTCTAGGCAAGCACGTGTTGGTCCGTACAGACAACACTGCAGCTATCTCGTACATCAACCGGTTGGGAGGTCTACGATCTCGTCGCATGTCACAGCTCGCCCGCCATCTCCTCCTCTGGAGTCACACGCAGCTCAAATCGTTGCATGTCCACATTCGGGGGGAGCTCAATCGTGCAGCCGATGCGCTCTCACGACAGCTCACGTTCCCTGGAGAATGGCGACTCCATCCCGAGACGATCCGGCTGATCTGGAGTCGATTCGGGGAAGCTCAGGTAGACCTGTTTGCTTCCCGTGAGTCCTCCCACTGCCAGCTGTACTTTTTCCTGACTGAGGGCCCCCTCGGCACAGACGCACTGGCACACAGCTGGCCTCGGGCTCTACGCAAGTATGCGTTCCCCCAGTGAGCCTGCTTGCACAGACACTGTGCAAGGTCAGGGAGGACGAGGAGCAGGTCCTGTTGGTCGCGCTGTACTGGCCCAACCGGACCTGGGTTCCCGAACTCATACTCCTCACGACAGCCCCTCCCTGGCGCATTCCTCTGAGGAAGGAACTCCTTTCTCTGGGGCTCGGCACCATATGGCACCCGCGTCCAGATCTACGGAACCTCCATGTGTGGCTCCTGGACGGGACGCGGCAGACTTGAGTGGTCTACCACGGGCTGTGGTAGAGACCATCACTCAGGCTAGAGCTCCTTCAACAAGGCAAGCCTATGCACTGAAGTGGAGTCTGTTCGCGAACTGGTGTTCTTCTCGTCGAGAAGACCCCCGAAGGTGCACGATTGGAGTAGTGCTTTCTTTCCTGCAAGAAAGGTTGGAGCGTAGGCGTCACACTCCACCTTGAAAGTGTATGTGGCTGCTATTGCGGCCCATCACGATGCAGTGGACGGCCGGTCCCTGGGAAAGCACGAACTCATCGTGAGGTTCCTGAGGGGTGCCAGAAGGTTAAATCCTCCTAGGTCACCCCTGATGCCCTCCTGGGATCTTTCTGTCGTCCTGGCTGGACTTCAGAGGGGTCCCTTTGAGCAGCTGGACTCAGTCGAGCTGAAATTTCTGTCAGCTAAGACAGCGCTCCTGACCGCGCTCACTTCCATCAAGAGGGTCGGGGACCTCCAAGCATTTTCGGTGAGCGAAGAGTGCCTTGTGTTCGGGTCGGCCTACTCTCACGTTGTCCTGAGACCCCGGCCTGGATACGTGCCTAAGGTTCCCACCACGCCCTTCCGCGATCAGGTGGTGAACCTGCAAGCACTGCCCTCGGAGGAGGCAGATCCAGCCTTGGCGTTGCTGTGTCCCGTAAGAGCACTGCGCATATACGTGGACCGCACCCGGAGCTTTAGAAGCTCTGAGCAGCTCTTTGTTTGCCACGGAGGTCAGCAGAAAGGGAAGGCTGTCTCCAAGCAGAGGTTGGCCCACTGGATATCCCTCACCCGGGGATACGAGCGCCTTTTTCCTCCACCAGTTCAGTTCCCCGGACGGCGAACCCTGGTGGAGTTCCTCCAGCACCCCCGGCAGTCAGACTGGGCGGAGCAGTCTGACGCCAGGCCCAGTACTGGTGTTAGCTCGCCCGGGTCTCCGGTCAGCCCCTGTACTGGGCTAGGTGTCCGTATGGCTTGATTCCCTTCGGGTAATCCCATATGTGTATTCTTCCACGGTAAGGTTTCCCTTACGGTAAACCCGTGTCTTCCCTTGACAGAGCCTCTGTCAGGCCCTGCTGGCAGCTCTCCTCCCTACCCTAGGTAGGATCTGCCCCAGGGTCCAGTCGTATGTAGTACTGCCCCAGACCTGGGTCAGTCCATATCAGTGTCTCCACATGTTACCTCCCTTCGGGCAGGATGTGGCCTCCGTAGCGCCCTTCTCCGGAAGGCTCGCTTCCCTGTCGTTACTGCCAAGCTGTAACAACAAATAGGAAAGACTTGAAGCTATCTTTCATTGAAGGTCGAAATCCCTTCCGACTTCTGTGGGAAAAGGAACAGCGGCTTGGCTATCTCCAGCAGCAATGTACTCAGTGGTCCCTGCGGGCACCAAGGTTAGCGAATTTGCGCTGGGGCGATGGGAAGGTTGCGACCTTTGCATGGCATTTGTCTGTCACGCGCTCGCTTGTCAGCATCTGCATGCCACAAGGTTGTGACGGGGTTCAGGTTGTGGCGCTTTCCATAGGACCCCTATGTCGTCACGACATAACTCGTAGTGAGCGACAGATAGGGAACGTCTCGGTTACGTACGTAACCCTCGTTCCCTGATGGAGGGAACGGAGACGTTATGTCCCCATGCCACAATCTTGAACCATCGCTGGTTGCCAGGGACTCGTTCTCGGCTCCTCAGCGTAAAACCTAATGAGTGGATGCACCTGCCGCCTATTTATACCCGCAAGGGCAGGGAGTGGCTCAGGTATGCAAAATCCACTAGCCAATATTCATTGGCGTTTTCTCTTAAAGTCAGAGATGATTGGGGCTTCCAAGTAAATCCCCTATGTCATCACGACATAACGTCTCCGTTCCCTCCATCAGGGAACGAGGGTTACGTACGTAACCGAGACGTTTCGGTACTGAACAAAGGATTTGAGGCAAATCACTGTAATGCATGGCCTCAAGTGGCTTATTGGTTTTAAAAAATGCCCTAAGAAAAGCCTCTCTCTCTCTCTCTCGCTCTCTCTCTCTCTATATATACAATGCTGCTTGAAAGTTTTTGAACCCTTTACAATTTTCTATATTTCTGCATAAATATGACCCAAAACATCATCAGATTTTCGCACAAGTCCTGAAGGTAGACAAAGAGAACCCAATCAAACAAATGAGACAACAATATTTTCTTAGTCATTTATTTGAGAAAAATAATCCAGTGTTACATGTCTGTGCGTTGCAAAAATATGTGAATCTCTAGGATTAACTGTTAATTTAAAGGTGAAGTTAGACTCCATCTATTCAGAGGTGTTTTCATTCAGTGGAATGACTATCAGGTGTCATTGCCTGCCCTGTTTTATTTAAAGAACAGGGATCTATCAAAGTTTGATCATGTTTGTGGAAGTGAATCATGGCATGAACAAAGGAGATCTCTGAGGACCTCAGAAAAAGAGTTGCTGGTGCTCATCGGGCTGGAAAAGGTTACAAAACCATCTCTAAAGAGTTTGGACTCCACAGATCCACAGTCAGACAGATTGTGTGCAAATGGAGGAAATTCAAGACCACTGTTACCCTCCACAGGAGTGGTCCACCAACAAAGATCACTCCAAAAGCAAGACGTGTAATAGTCTGTGAGGTTGCAAATGAACCCAGGGTAACTTCTAAGCAACTAAAGGCCTTTCTCACATTGGCTAATGTTAATGTTCATGAGTCCACCATCAGGAGAACACTGAACAACCAAGGTGTGCATGACAGAGTCGCAAGAAGAAAACCACTGCTCTCCAAGAAGAACATTGCTGCCTTTCTGCAGTTTGCTGAAGATCATGTGGACAAGCCAGAGGAGTATTGGAGAAATGTTTTGTGGACGGATGAGACCAAAATAGAACTTTTTGTTTTAAATGAGAAGTGTTATGTTTGGAGAAAAGAACACACTGCATTCCAGAACAAGATCCTTATCCCATCTATGAAACATGGTGGTGGTAGTATCATGGTTTGGGCCTGTTTTGCTGCATCTGAGCCAGGACAGCTTGCCATCATTGATGGAACAAAGGATTCTGAATTATACCAGCAAATTCTAAAGGAAAATGTCAGGACATCTGTCCGAGAACTGAGTCTCAAGAGAAAGTGAGCCATGCAGTAAGACAACGACCCCAAGCATACAAGTCGTTCTACCAAAGAATGGTTAAAGAAGGACAAAGTTAATGTTTTGGAATGGCCGAGTCAAAGTCCAGACCTTAATCCAACTAAAACATTGTGGAAGGACCTGAAGCAAGCAGTTCCTATAGGAAACCCATCAACATCACAGAGTTGAAGCGGTTCTGTAGTGAGGAATGGGCTAAAACTCCTACAAGATGTTGAGCAGGACTGATCAGCAGTTACAAGAAAAGTTTAGCAGCAGTTATTGCTGCAAAATGGGGGTCACACCAGATACTGGAGGCAAAGATTCACATACTTTTGCAATGCACAGACATGTAACAATGGATCATTTTTCTCAATAAATAAATGACAAAGAAATATTTTTGTCTCATTTTTTTGATTGGGTTCTCTTTGTCTAGTTTCAGGACTTGTGCGAAAATCTGATGATGTTTTGGGTCATATTTATGCAGAAATATAGAAAATTGTAAAGGGTTCACAAACTTTCAAGCAGCACTATATATATATATATATATATATATATATATATATATACAGGTACATCTCAATGAATTGGAATGTCGTGGAAAAGTTCATTTATTTCACTGACTCAACTCAAATTGTGAAACTTGTGTATTAAATAAATTCTATATATATATATATATATATATATATCAGTCTGATAAGCATATATATCAGTCTGAAGGACCACATCAAGAGTTGACAGCCTCTTCACATTTTCCAGTCATAATCTTTACTAACATTTCGTTTTACCTATCTATCTTACATCAATTAGATTATATATATATATATATATATATATATATATATATATATATATATATATATATATATATATATATATATATATATATTTATTTATTTATTTATTTTATTTTATTTTATTTTATTTTTTCTCAGTCATTTGATAAGTAATTACATTCTGTCCACAGTCTTATGATATTCACATGTCTATATTTCTCTTGAGTAACTTTTTGCCTGTTTTCATTTTCCACCTAAACTACTAAGAAAGTGAACAGAAGGGGGCAGGGGAAGAAAAAAAATATAGAAAAGTGACTTATTAAACCCACAGTTTGATATGACCAGTTCACTTTGCCAGAAGCTGTTAGCTGTTATGGCACTGGCTTGCAGAAAACAAAACAGGAGTGGCATTTATTCTCCAAAAAAAAAAAAAAAAAATTACTGGCAAGGCCTCAGAGGCTCAGTTCTAACTGCCCTCCCCTTCAGCTACTGTTCCCCCTCATCAGCATCAGAGACTGCCAGCTCTGCTTCAATCCTGAGGGGGAGATGCCGTCTGTGGGGAGACCTGCCTGGATGGCACAGTCTAATTGGGGCCCGAGGAAGAGGGGCCCGGTGCAGCTGCCCTGTCAGAGGAACTAGGGACCGGCTACGGCCTCCACATGCAGATACAGGTCAGTGATGGAGAAGAGAAGAACCACAGAGCTATAACATAGCTGGAAGAGAGTAGATGAGATGAAGAGGCTACAAACATCTAAAGGCTATGCGTTTTTTAAATTTCATAACAAACTTTCATCTTTGAAGATTAAGCATAAGCGGTTTCAATTCTGAGAGACTGACAGAAAGCAAAAAAAAAACAAAAACA
>CM077245.1:7392170-7454670 GCA_039654775.1 Spinibarbus caldwelli
TAGACCAAAAGATCCTCAAAAGCTACACATCATGTTGAGATCCAAAGAAATTCAGGAACAAATGAGAAAAAAAGTAATTGAGATCTATCAGTCTGGAAAAGGTTATAAAGCCATTTCTAAAGCTTTGGGACTCCAGCGAACCACAGTGAGAGACATTATCCACAAATGGCGAAAACATGGAACAGTGGTGAACCTTCCCAGGAGTGGCCGGCCGACCAAAATTACCCCAAGAGCGCAGCGACGACTCATCCAAGAGGTCACAAAAGACCCCAGAACAACATCCAAAGAACTGCAGGCCTCACTTGCCTCAGTTAAGGTCAGTGTTCATGACTCCACCATAAGAAAGAGACTGGGCAAAAATGGCCTGCATGGCAGAGTTCCAAGACGAAAACCACTGCTGAGCAAAAAGAACATAAAGACTCGTTTCAGTTTTGCCAGAAAACATCTTGATGATCCCCAAGACTTTTGGGAAAATACTCTGTGGACTGACGAGACAAAAGTTGAACTTTTTGGAAGGTGTGTGTCCCATTACATCTGGCGTAAAAGTAACACAGCATTTCAGAAACAGAACATCATACCAACAGTAAAATATGGTGGTGGTACTGTGATGGTCTGGGGCTGTTTTGCTGCTTCAGGACCTGGAAGACTTGCTGTGATAAATGGAACCATGAATTCTGCTGTCTGCCAAAGAATCCTGAAGGACAATGTCCGGCCATTTGTTCGTGACCTCAAGCTGAAGCGAACTTGGGTTCTGCAGCAGGACAATGATCCAAAACACACCAGCAAGTCCACCTCTGAATGGCTGAAGAAAAACAAAATGAAGACTTTGGAGTGGCCTAGTCAAAGTCCTGACCTGAATCCTATTGAGATGCTGTGGCATGACCTTAAAAAGGCGTTTCTTGCTCGAAAACCCTCCAATGTGGCTGAATTACAACAATTCTGCAAAGATGAGTGGGCCAAAATTCCTCCACAGCGCTGTAACAGACTCATTGCAAGTTATCGCAAACGCTTGATTGCAGTTGTTGCTGCTAAGGGTGGCCCAACCAGTTATTAGGTTTAGGGGGCAAGCACTTTTTCACACAGGGCCATGTGGGTTTGGATTTTGTTTTCCCTTCATAATAAAAAACTTAATTTAAAAACTTCATGTTGGGTTTACGTGTTATCTCTGATTAATATTTAAATTTGTTTGATGATCTGAAACATTAAAGTGTGACAAACATGCAAAAAAAAAAAATCAGGAAGGGGGCAAACAATTTTTCACACCACTGTGTGTATATATATATAAGCAATTGAATAAAAGTGTGCATTAAATTCTAAATTATTATTATACTAATAATATTAATAAAGAATAATAAAATAACATTAAAAACAACAACAATAATAATACAAAAATATAAAATGAAAATAATAAATACATCACAATACATTTAGATAAAAAAATCATAAAAGTGTGCTTTTTGGGTCTTATTGGGAATCATAATAGTTCTTTTGACAATTATATGTTCTAAAAGATCTAGTCTTTGTTTTATGATGGTAGAATTCTATAATTCCCATGCATAATTCCAAATTATGGTAATAATTCCACTGAGACTGGATTTTGAGTAGGGCAAATGGTTATAAACATGGGTTATTTTACAGAAGCGTCTTGGATAACGTCCCCATCATGGGATAGAGACTGTGCTGTCTGCTCAATGGACGTCACGGAGAGATGGATTTGTCGGAGAACTATAACACAAACAGCCTTTTTACTGAGCAGAGCTGAGAGACATTCTTACATTTCAGATGCTGTTACCATTGACTCCCTCTCAAATGGATGAGTGGCTCGGGAAGACCTGAATATCGGACACTGTACACATCTGAACATAACAGAAACCCTAAATCGCCTCTGAATCACAGAATGAAATAAAACCTGTGTGAAGAGGTGTGCTGTTGTTTATTAAGTGATCAGACAACATTTTCACCTGCTGGACAATAAAACAGGTGTCAAAAATCCAACAAATGCACAATGAAGGAGAGACTTGAGTCATATATAAGCCAATACAGAAAGAAAACACCCTATCACAAATTTGATAGGGATATTCATGCATGATTATGTGATATACCAATTATTTCAAAGGAACAATATGCAAGAAACATATAGAAATAATTAAACTATAAAAAAGACATGCTGGTTATTATTATTAAAAATATATAATATTTATTTATTGTAATAAAGCAGACATTATTCAAATGCATTTATTTTTATTTATATTATCACTATTTGTCTAATAATAATAATAATAATAATAATCCATTATTTAAGCAGTTTGTGTTCTTTTGTATTATACTGTATACATATTTATGCATATATGCATTTATTTATTAATTTATTGTAATAAGAACGAAGATTTTTGTATTAAAAATATATATAATATTTATTTATTACTTTTAATAAAGCAGACGTTACTCATTTATTTTATATTTATTATCACTATTTGTATAATAATAATAGTATTTTTGTTCTATTTTTATTATGAAAAAGACGTATGGTTTGTGTTTTTTGTATTATGTGCATATTTTATACTAATATATATATATATATATATATATATATATATATATATAATTTATTTATTCTAATAAAGCAGACATTTGTGATTATTCATATGCATCTACTTTTATTTTATTTATATTATCACTATTTGTATAATACTACTACTACCACTACTACTAATAGTACTACTAAATTGTTGTTGTTTTTATTTTGTATTAGTTCTGTAAGGCTTTGGCAACTGTATATAGTTTGTGTAAAGTGTTGTTTTTGTATTATATGCATAAATATGCATCACTGTTACTTTCAAAAAGTATGTGTACATTTTAGTTAATTTAGTTAACAAAAAAAAAATTGTAAAGGTAATCTACTCCTTCAGAATGTGATTAAAGTCAACAAACAAAGCAAGTAGCATCAACTTCTAGCTGTCCTTAAAAACAGCAGTATTTAAAAGCTAGTGGTTGGATTTTAGGTGACTAACACAGAATTTTAATGATCACCGGCCGTTGTCTTCAGAAATGTCTCGTAAATTCAAAGCTCACACAATGCCACGGGACGTTACTGAGTCCTGCATCTTTAACTGACCTTCTGTAGCCTGTGTTTTTGAGGAAAACTGTGTTTCTTAGTGGAAGGTTCTGGGAAAAGTGACATAACTAAAACTGCTGTGCCATTATTTTACAATAAAGTCTCTCTTTTCAGATTTCTCATCGCCCTCTTATTAATCAAAAGGCACCAAACAAAAGACATCCTGCATATTGTTTAAATGGAAAAACAATGGCATTTATGTAGATTTAAAGCAAATGCAAAAGTGCAGAAGTGACAGACAGGCACAGTCAGAGATGGTCACAATAGGCTCATTTGAGTTTTACAGGACCCTGTGAGAGTGTTTAACAGATCACCGGGTCATTTGCTTAGACGTGCTGATCTCACATTTGTCCTGGATCACTGGTCATGAGATCTTAAAGAATTGGAGGGAGAGAGCAGATGGAAACAAGGACGAGTGCAGGTCAATGATAGGAAAATCATGTTTAAATAAATTAAATCACAGAATAAAATTGTTACATTATTTATTGCTTTTATCTAAATTGCCAGGGACAATCCACTGGAAGCAACCTGAGTTAAAAGTGCCTTGATCAAGGACATAATGGTTCTGAACTCTTCAGGTTTGAACCTACAACCTTTCAATTACCTGCCCAGGTCAACAGAGAGTCCACAGCATCTGCATCACCAATACATCAAAACTAGATGGATGGATGGATGGATGAAAGATGAAAAGAAGGAAGGATGGGAAAAAACAAAGAAGGGAAAAAGGAGGGGCAGTGGATAAGGGAAGAATGGAAGAATAAAAGGAATCAATTAAAAAGTGAATGACAAAAGAAATACATGAGTGAAAGGAAAGATCAATTAAAAAAATGAAGGAAACAAGTAAAGAAAATGGAAGGGAAAAAAAGCAAGGAAGGAAAATGGAAGGAGGAAAACACGAAAGGAGGAATAGAGGAGGGAAAAGAAAAGAAGAAAGAACAATTGAGAAAGGAAGGAAGGAAAGATAGAAAACAGAAGGAAGAAAAAAATGAAGGGAGTAGGGAAGGAAAGAAAGAAAGAAAGAAAGAAAGAAAGAAAGAAAGAAAGAAAGAAAGAAAATGTAAAGAAGAAAAATGAAGGGAGGAAGGGAGGAAGGAAGGAAGGAAGGAATTAAAAAGAGGAAAGAAAATGAAGAAAAGAAAGAAAATGGAAGGAAGAAAAATAAAGTAATTAAAATGGAACAAAGGAAGGAAGGAAGGAAAAGAGAAGGAAAATAAAGGAATGAAAAAGGAAGGAGGGAAAGAAAAGGAAAATAAAGGAAGGAAAAGAGAAGGAAAATAAAGGAATGAAAAAGGAAGGAAGGAAGGAAAAGATAAGGAAAATAAGGGAATGAAAAGGGAACAAAGGAAGGAAAAGAGAAGGAAATAAAGGAATGAAAAAGGAAGTAGGGAAAGAAAAGAGAAGGAAAATAAAGGAATGAAAAGGAAGGAAAAGAGAAGAAAATAAAAGAATGAAAAAGGAAGGAAGGAAGGAAAATAAGGGAATGAAAAGGAAACAAAGGAAGGAAAAGAGAAGGAAATAAAGGAATGAAAAGGGAAGGAAGGAAAAGAAGGGAATGAAAAGGGAACAAGGAAGAAAGGAAGAAAAAGAGAAGGAAAATAAAGGAATGAAAAGGGGTAAAAAAGAAGAAAGGAAGTCTTACATAGAATTACTTGCCCACATCTCATAGTTAACACTGACACATATTAAACTACACTAACTAATACTAATCTTTAATGATTAAATGATTAAAATAAAGAACTGATATAAATGTGACTTGACTCTGACCTCATGATGTCATTTAAGGCTGTTTTGGGGGAAAGTCATCTGGAGATCTGCTGGATTATCAGTGGGATGGGGTTTCCCATGACACTTCATGGCTTTACGTCGATTCCATGGATAAAAGCGCTCAAGTTAACACTTCAAATGGGTGGTTTGTTACAAAAAGACAAGTTTCCCAATTTAGCAAGTACTGAAGTCATAACTACTCATTTGAAGGCTGTGCCGCTCTCACACTTTCAGAAGAACCACAGCTTATCTCAGCGGGGAAAGCCCACCATCCTTTAGAAAGGCCACAGGAACCTAAAGAGAAACATTTAGCATCTGTGCTATTCACTCATTTCCTAAACCTCATTAAAACCTCATTTACATCAAGTACTAACTGTTCTGAACTGATCTGATCATCCCGATCGTTTGCATATAAAAACACACCTAAAGCTGCTTTGATGTGTCAATGGCTTGTTGAATGTGAATGGATGTGTGAAAAAAAAAAGTGAATGATTAACCTTTAACGGGAATATGTGCTCTATTGCTCAACAAGGATGTTTTTTAAGCTCAATAAATTAAGCTCAATGGAGAAACAAAGAGACTTTGTGTGCAGAACAGCAGCTCTCAGCACAGCAGCCATCATGGAGAAACTCAAACCAAGTAACACAGCCACAAGTTTACTCTCTGATGTCTTGTTCTCAGGTTATTTCTGTTTACAAAACCACATTAGGACAATACATGTAATTCAAGACTCTTCACCTTAATCTAATGTGGAAAAATAATGGCTAAATTAAAGTATAAACAAACAAGTAATTCAATTAAAAACATATAAATAAAGAAATAAAAAATGCCAAAATAAGACTGCCTTACAGATTAAGCAATCAAATAAACAAATAAACAAAAAAAAAAAACAAACAAATAATAATAATAATAAACTGCATAATAAATTAAAAGAAATATTAATAATTTAAGATTACCTTACAGACTATGGAAGCAAATAAATAAATAAACTGCATAGTAAATAAAAACTGTTTATTAATAATTTAAATTAAGATTACCTTATGTAAGCAAATGAATGAATGAACAAATGAATTAATTAATTAATAAACAAATTAAATACTGCAAAGTAAAAATAAATAACTCCATAGTAAATAAAAATTGTTTATTAATAATTTAAATTAAGATTACCTTATGTAACCAAATAAATGAATGAATGAATAAATGAATGAATAAATAAATAAATACTGCATAGTAAATATAAATAAAAATGCACCATAAAAAAAAAATGCTTATTAATCATTTAAATATTACCTTGCAGACTATTTAAACAAGCAAGCAAGAAAATAAAAACAAACAATGTATGTATTAATCATTTAAATGAAGATTACTGTACAGACTAAACAAACAAACAAACAAACAAACAAATAAATATATAATAATAAATTGAACAATAAATGTATGTTTTAATCATTTAAGTTTACCTACAATGTAAGCAAACAAATAAATAAAAAACTGCATAATACACAAATAGAAAAAAATCACTAAATAAACAAATACATCACAAAACAAAGCAAACAAACAAACAAAAAACAATTAACCAAAGAAAAACAAGTCACATGGCTATGATTGTGTTGTTTGTTAAGTTTTGTAACTTGTTAAAGGTTTTCACTAAAGTAGTGACCTAGATAGGCCCAACACCCTGACAACTCAACAACAGCCTATCCTGCCCTGAACATCTCTGACGTAAAACCAGCAATGGTTGTTCAAACAAAAAGAAGTACATTAAAAAAATCCAAATGAAATTTGATGCACCTCTTTTCCACGAATACTGTTTATCCAACAGAACAGACCTTTCTGTACTATATAAAAAAAGAAACAGACACAAAACCAAGAGCATTTCCTGCCCAGAAACCCTCTGTTTGCTTTCCAAGAAGAACACCTCAAATCAAGTAAATCAAACGTCTGGAGAGAACCACAAAGGAGCAGCGGGACCCGTTGAGACAGACACAGAAGCTACTCTATTTAGAAAGGCTGTTTGAAAACAAACAATAGCAGAACGGCCTGACTTCATAACCCTCTTCTAATGAGAAGAACTTTAGAGCTTCTCATGTAACGCCTCTGTCTTTAGCTCAACCCCCTCAGAGGCCGGCAAGCACAGAGGGTATAAAAGATCTGAGAGCGGCTCCAGTCAGGCTTCAGACCTGCATCACCTGCACCAATCTCACACTGCATTTCAGTGCTATTGCAATGCTGTCCCGGTGAGTACTTTCTCTCCTTTACTTTCAATAATCTGGCCTGCTTTAATGTTCTTGTGGTGTAATGCTTTACATTTACAATGCATGCACATGCCATATCAATGAATTATTAAGGAAATCTGCAAACACAATGGATAATAACTGATATTGATCAAGCCTAACTCTATAAAAAGTTAACCATTTTAAACTAGTACAATGTCTGAATCTGCAGCAAGGATTTTAGAATCAGAGTTGATGTAATGAAATTCCTAAATGAAAGTTTATCAGCTACAATGTCTGAGTTCAGACTAAATTAAATTATTTTAAATACAAATATTTTTACAGAAATGTTCAATTGGGTGATAAAAAAAAAAGATAATGTTAACCAACAGGAAACAGAATATTTGTGCGTCTAGGATGGTCCTCAATTTTAATAATCAGTTCACTTTTTTTCTTGCTATAAAAATTTATTAAAATGTTGAATTTTTTTACTAATTTGTTTATAGAAATTGGCAATGATTATAATAATTATATTACAATTTTGAAGGATATTCCAGAATGAAAAGATATATATTACATACTTATTATTTATAATAATAATAATAATAATAACAACAACAATATATAATTTATTATATATAATAATAATTTATATAATTTATTATATATTATTATTATTAGTATTACTATACATTCTATAAATAAAATAATTATACATATATATATATATATATATATATATATACACACACACACACACACACACACACACACACACACAAATACATACAGACATATAATATTTTAAATAAATTATATTTATTTATTATATTATTATGTATAATATTTAAATATATTAAATATTTAATATACATTCTATAAAATAAACTAATAATTTGTTTCTTTTTTGTGAATTTTTTTTGTCTCGTTATTTAGGAGGCTGGTTTTTCCATTGATTTTTGCATTAGTGGGTGTCTCTATTTCTGCACCAATAAACGGTAAGGAAACTTACTCAGTACATCATGTCTGACATCATTACATTTCTCACATATAACTCACATATATACCATTACAGATGACCCCGAATCCCTAAATTATTATCAGTCACATGCACCAGCTCTTCTTTCTAAGTAACACGAAGCATTTGCTGCCTCACTATAATGAGACTGTAATCAGAGCCTTTCACTGAACACAAAAGAGTTCTGTTCACCTTTGCTGCTACATTTAGCCTGGGCCTATATAGGAGCTATAGGACTCTTATAGCTCAATGCACTCAGACCACTAACTAACTGTCTTGTCTTTTGTTTTGATACAGATGGAACAGATAACGATGGTAAGAATGTGGCTCTTATACACATTAACCTTAATTATAATGCAAATGATGACTTTTTAAGTTAATTATTGCCTCTGAATGCATGAGCTGTGTAAGAAGAATGAACTGCATTGTACTACCGCAATTGTTCAAGAAAGTCATTATAGACAGAAAAATCCCTCTTTAATCTCAGTTGTTTCTCCTAAACAGAAATGGGATTAAATTAGATTTACTTTTCCTTAGTAAAAGGCCCCAGTAATCTCATATGTGTCTCCTTCAGAGTTTCAGAAGTGATTTCAGAAATGCCTCAGATACCAAAGTCTGCAATTAAAAGTTAGATATCTCAATCTGAATGAATTTCTCATCAGATTCTTTCAAATCATTTGACTTGCTTTTCACATTGATTTCATAGCTCTATACATCCTCTGGGCAGGCAAGCTAGTTATAAAGAAGACAAAAATATCTGGTTTAAAATGAATATGATCCGGTTTATGTCACTGATTGTGTTTTGTTCTCCTTTTCATGTTATAATGTCAGAGGCGGCGGCAGCCCTAGGGATCCTCAATGGTAAGGTGCAATGAATTTGAGCTATATTTCTGCATAAATCAATTTACCATAGAAGGTTTTCCAGGTCATCTGAAAATGTTTTTCTCTCTTTTTTTCAGCTCCTCCAACTCCAGTCCCTGGAAATGAAGACTCAGGTTGGTCTGGCTAATATAAAATCAAGTCTACCTGTAAAATGTGTTATATAATCAGCAGAAAAGTCCAATTACATGGACATGAACTTGAATTTTAACATCAAGGTTTAGAGACAGAGCAAAGTTGTTATTGTTAACTAAAACTATTTTTAAAAATTGTTCACAAAAACTATTAAAAAATGAAACCTGTTTAAAAATTTGTTTAAGAAATAAAGCTGAAATAAAATACATATATAAATATTGGATGAAAAAAATAGAGAAATTACTAAAACAATTAACATTTTCGTTAATTGAAATAAAGCTGAAAAAATATCAAAAAATAAACATTATATTAAAAACCTAAACTTAAAACTAAATAAAAGAAATACCAAGGTTGCCTTGATAACTAACTGAACCAAAATTTTAGTTGAAGTACTAAAATTACTAAAACTGAAATAAATTTAATTTGAATATAAATAAATAAAAGATAAACCTAATAAAAATGACAAAATTGACTAAAACCTATTAAATTAACTAAAACTGAAGTGAACATTAGAAATGTTGCTTTGGCAAATAGGTTTAAGTTGAAATATAGAAATATAGAAACACAAACAACAACAACAACAAAAAAATCACAAATGACAAACTTAAACTAAAACAAAATGAAAAAAATTGAGAAATAACTGAAAAATATGAAAGCTAATTCAAAGTATTAATAAATACTATAACAGTATATTTAAAAAAAATAATTCAAAATACAGACAGACGTTCAAATGAAAATAAATTTTAAAAAAAAATCTTCTTTTAAACAGGAACTACAGATGGGAAAGATTCAGCAGAGAAACAAGGAGGTAAGAAACACTTTTTTTTAATTCTGAAGATGCTGCTGAGGCAGTCTGAGTTGAACCCAAAATCCCAAACAAGAAAACAAAGTATAGGATTGAATAGATAAGAAACACAGACTGACATCATCACAGTGTGCTAAAACTCCTCTTTGATTTCAGGTCCCAGTGACTCGTCTGACACCACTGAAAAAACAGGTCAGTTTCTGATATCAAAAATCTAGATATACAGGACATAGAAGAAAGAAAGAATCCATGCCTGACCACTGAATCACACAGCTTTCACAGAATTTCACAAGTGCCAACAGAAAGCATTGATATCAAGATAACATATGAATGAGTGTGATAACACATGGATTAATGTTTGACTGCTTTGTGTTCAGCATCAATGAACTAGAAGAATTGGCACTAGACCACAAAGCAGGAGACACTCAGTCAACAGGAAAAAAGATTAGAATCGGAAACAAGCTTCCGTAATAGGCATCATTTTCATTTGATCATAATGATTAAATACAAGAATTTAAAGTTAATGCTTAAAATTAAGTGATTTTTCATTTAAAATATCACTGGGGTTTTTTTAAAGAATAAACTCAATTTTTATAAATTCTTCATGAAACAAGTGTTTGTGTTTAGTCATCATGACTCATTTCCGCAAAAGTTAATTGCAATCTCCCAATTCTTACTTTTTTCTCAGAATTGTGAGTTTATATCTTGTAATTGTTTTTTATAAAATAAATTTAAAAAAAAAGAATAAATAAGGTAATTGCAACTTTTTACTTCACAATTGTGACGTCTCGCAATTACAAGTTTACATCCCGCAATTCTGACTTCTGTTCTCAGAATTCTGAGTTTGCACCTCACAACTCTATTTAAAAAATATAAAAACATGAGTAAAAAAATAAGGTAATTGCGACTTTTTATTTCACAATTGTGACTTTCTTGCAATTACAAGTTTAAATCTCAAAATTCTGACTTTTCTTCTCAGAATTGCGATTTTATATCTAGCAATTCTGACTTTTTTTCTGGTATAAACACAGTTGCGAGAAAAGTCCGAATTGTGAGATAAAAAAAAAAACAAAAAAAAAGAATCACAGAACAAGATTCCATATCTTAAACTTATATGTTAACACATTAGCCGTCATTTTAAAGGATGAAAACCACTTTATGATGACATTAGGAATGACACCGACTTAAATAAATGAACTCTACACTTAATTTTCTTTTCTACAAATTTTCTTTCTTTTTAAAGAGATTGATGGTGCTCCTGACACATCAGACACAAACAGTAAGACTCATTTCATGGCCTTCACTTTTGTATGAGATGTATTTGAGTGAAGTAACACCCAAACTAACAGCTCGACCCGTTTCAGGTGACAAAAGCCTGGATGAAGCCACCAGCGGCCCAGATTCAATAGGTACAACATAACCTGTGCATCAGTTTCCTAAACACACAACAAAAATGGGTTGTTTCGCACAAATATGAAAATGCATCACTCACTTGTTTAAAAAAAGTCCTTAAACATTTTACTCTCCATGTATGATCTCCATAAGGACCCATATATTAAGAAGTATTTTTTGTAAAGACTATCTGATTAAAACACATAAAATCCAAACTGAATCATTGAATCTAAACTATAAAAGACGTGCATCCCATTCAAATATATCATTTTCTAACAATAGCACGTGCAAATTGCAAAAACATATATTTGTTATGCAATATATTTGATTTAAATTTCTTTATCAGACACAACAGATACTGACAGTGACACAGAAAAAGACACAGACACAGACATTAATACAGAAACAGATGCATCGCAGCAGAAGTCAGGAGATTCAGGTGGGTGAAAGACAAATATCTAGTATTTTCATAAGATACAGAATGCACGTGTGCAAAATACCCTCAACGAAGGACTTTCCTTTATCTTCTGCAGATGAGAACAATGAGAAACCCTCAGCGGAGGACAGCACAGGTATGAGAGATCACAGAAACAAACATGACAAATCAGACAGATCGCCTCATAAGATGATCAATTTAAATATGTTATATAATATTTCAGATGCAGATCATGCTGATACAGATTCAAAAGAAAAGGAATCTACAGGTAAACAAACATGCAAATTTTGTCATTATATACCAATGTTAAAAATATTAACTAAAATCACCAATTTTATTGTTTTTAGTTTCTAAAAAAAAAAAGAAAAGTTTTTTGATAATTGAAATATAGCTGAAACAATATAAAATCATGCAAAAAATCTCAAATATATGAAATTTGAAAAATGTATGAAATGAAACAAAAAAATAAACAAAACTGACAAAAGACAATCATTATTAAAACTAACTAAAACTGTAATTATAATATAATATAATATAATAATTTCTATATTAGTATATATAAATATATAAATAAAACTTAATTTATATATAAAACTTAACCTAAAATTAAAATGACAACTGAAAATATTAAATAAATAGACAATATTTACAAATACCATATATATATATATATATATATATATATATATATATATATATACACATATACATATAATACTATATTAGTATTATAATAATAATACTAATAATTATTTACCCACCTTTATACTGTTCCAAACGTGTATGATATCTCTTTTTACAAAGTAAAGTTTAAAAATTACTTCATTTTGTGTGCCATGGAAAAATAATCTCAAACAGGTTTGAAAGAACAAAAAAGTCAGTAAATAATGACAGAAATTTAATTTCTGGGTGACTCAATTCAGAAAACAAGCATTTCAAAATTTCTAAATTAAAACGCTCTCTTATATTCCCAAGTGTGTGATACAAAATGATTTACTCTCTCACTATTAAACCTCTGTTTCACAGAAACGGATGAAAAGGCAGACACTGATTCAGATGGCTCAGGTAGAGATTTCTCACGCTTCAAGCAGAACATGTTCCTGTAGCAACATCCTGTTGATTATTGAACAACAGTCATAGCAACCAATCAGATCTGAGGGTTAATGTTAGGCTTGAGCGTGGGCCTTTAATCATTCTTATCAAGCCACCGTTGCCTCTGGTGGTAGTTAATGGTTAGGGTGAGGAGAATGAATGCTGTTGACATAAACCTTGTTCCAGCACTAACAAAAGATGTTCCAGGAACACGTCCTACTTGGCACAGTCATTCCTTTCTCACTGCAAAATGATATATTCTTCTGAAACAATGCTGGCATGTATATGTATTTTCAGATGGGGATTCTGCTAGTGTGGAAAAGAAAGATTCTGATGATGCACCTGATGATGCAAATAAAACCTCTACAGGTATTTGAAATCACTGCAGAAATTATTTCAAATCAAACTGTCAGTGTTGGTTTAGCATTATTCATATACAATTATAGTATTTATTAATATTTTGAATAAGATTTTTATTTTTTAGATTTTTTATTTTAATTGTAATTTTAGTCACTGTTATGTGATTTTATAAGTTTTAAATATTTATATTTAGCTTTAATTTATTTTTTCTGTTTTTAATAATTCTAGTACTTTAACTTAAACTTTTCCTCTTCAAGTTTCAATTGTTTTTTTTTGTTTTGTTTTGTTTTTTTTTTGTTTTTTTTTTGTAAATTTAGCCTGTAGTCAAGAGATTAGTTTCATAACTAATAACAGTTGTGTTTTTGCTCTGATGAAGAAGATACAGATGATTTATCAGACAAGGATTCTTCAGACACAGATGAGCAGCAGGACTCTGATGGTGAGCTTCAAAACCACAAAAAGTCTCAATTTTACTCTTTTTTTTTTAACAAAAATATGATTATCTCTTAGTCCTTAAAAGAATAACTAATACTTTGTACTAACAAGGACAATGTAAAAGTTTCCAGTATCAAGTATTATTTTCTGTCCTGACTCAAAACCAGTTATGTTTGAGTCAGGACATCTTATAATTAAGATTTTTTTTTGAGTTTATTAATATTTTGAATTTGTTTTAATTTTATCATTTCTTTTTTCATTTTAATTTTATAGTTGTAGTAATTTTTTTTGTAACTTTTATTACTTTTTGTTTGTTTAATATGTATATATATTTATTAATTTTTATTTTAGCTTTAGTTTTACTATATCAAGTTAAACTAAATGCAAATGAGAAATGTTACTTTGGCAACTTAGTTGAATATTTTTATTTTTATATTTTATTAATCCCATCTAATCTGGTTAGGAGAAATGAATTAACATTATAAATTTATTCACATGGAAGTGATATGATTTATCAGTTATTTTGTTTAATAACTGATAAACCTATTTAAGTAAATAATACATTAATAAAAGAAACATTTTTTGTACATGGTACCATGGTAAAAACTATTTATTTTTATCACATGTACCATGGCAATACCATGTTTTTTGACATGCAATCTTTAAATTACCTTGGATTGCTATGTAAATAATTCATGAATAAAACTATGTTATACATCAATGTACCTTGGTATTTCCACAGTACAAAGGAAGTACCATGGTATTCTTGGAAATATCAAAGCATATTTCACATGAAATTATGTATCATAGTATATTACCATTATTATCTGATGCAATCATCAAACCATGGTACTTTTTTCATTTAGGCTAATTCATCTGTAAGTTGAGTTTCAAGACATTTGTCTGTAATTATAATGATTTCTGTTAGTTTAATGATATATTATAATGAAATACTGTTTTTACATCCAGATTCTGACAAAGACAAAACAGATGGAGACACAGATGAAAAGAGTGACGAGAAAGACGACAAAGACACCAGCGATGACTCCAGTAAAGATTTAGAAGACGAGGGTCAAGAAACCTCTGAGACGCCAGACAAAAGCGACACAGACAGCGACTCAGACACCGATGATGTGAAAGTTTCAGACGACTCCAAAGACCAGGATTCAGAATCTAAAGACACCGACAGCACAGAGAAGAAAGAGAAAGACTCTGACAGCGATGCAGACGCCAGCAGCGATCAAGACACGGCAGATTCCCCTGATGCAGCAGATTCCAAAGACAGCGTTGAGGATAAAGACAAGGACAGCAGTGACCCAAAAGACACCGAAGACGATGGAGACAGCGAGAAGGATGCCAAAGAGAAGGAGGAGACCAATGAGACGGGCAGCGACAGCGATGAGGGAAAAGATAAAGAGGACGAATCCAAACCAGACGAACAGGACAAGGAAGACGCCACCTCAAAAGAAGACACCGCAGCCAGTCAGTCTGACGAAAGTCGACTGGAAGAAATGACAGAAGACAAGCAGGAAGACAAACCTGATTCGGACAGCTCCAGTCTGGACTCAAATTCAGACTCGGACTCTGACAGCAAAGATAAAGAGCAGGACAAAGACAAGAACAGCACAGAGTCCACAGACACAGAAAGCTCTGACAGTGACAGCAAAAGCGACACAGACAGCTCAGAAACAGGAGGGGAAGGTAAACATTCAGGCCTTTGTGTTTTACATTCTTCAAACCACAACATCAATCAACTGATTAATGCTTTTATGCCTACAGATACTGATGAAGACAATGATTCCAGCGTGGAAAAGGAGAAACAAGGTATATACTGAAAAATATGGAAGACCATTTACAGCTCAGAGTAAAAAAATATAAAAGATAATTGTGAGAACGTTTAAAATAGGAATAAAGTCACATTGTGCAACAATAGAGAGGTATAAATTTTGTGTCAAACTTGAGAGATAACTGAAAATTGAAGTCATAAGATAAAGCCATAATTGCAAGACATAGCCAGTTTTTGTGATATAAAGTCACAATTTTGAGTTTTAAAGTCATATTGTGAGATATAAAGACACAATAACAGATATAAAGTCACATTGAGATATAAAGTCATAATTGTGTGATATAAAGTCAATTTCAGATTTAAAAAGTAATTGTGAGATATAAAGTAAAATTGTGAGATTTAAATTCATAAATGAAGATGAAAAAGTCATGATCGGGAGATCATATTTTGACAAAGCAATATTGTAAGTCATTATTGAAGATATAAAGTCACACTGTGAGGTATAAAGTCACAATTCAGGATATAAAGTCACATATTAAGATATAAAGTCATAATTATAAGACAAAGTCATAAATGAAGATATAAAGTCACTATAAAATAGAACAAAACGGGCTTCTGTAGATATAAATTCGCCTGCAGTCTATACTGTTATAGAAAAAAGCTGGGAATTTCTAATATATGAATGTTTAACTCTACAGAGTCTCCTGAAGGTGCATCAATAGAGACAAATGACTCTGATTCTGACTCCAGCGGTAAGACAAACCACAACATTTATTGTTTACATGTCAGTGTAGATTTACTCTTCACAAAACACCTTCATTTCAGTGCTAACTGTGAACCAGATGTGATGTACAACACAACAAGCAATAAATCCCTTCTATTCTGTGTATATCTGAGGTTTTTTTTTCACTTGTCTTCACTGAGATGTGAAGTAGAAGACAACAGGCATGAAAAATGATAAAGCTTTCAAAAAAGAATCAAGCACTGGTTAAACAGTATAATATCATAAAATATTTGTTAGTTTTATCCATGTTATTTCCAAAAAAACTTCAAGTTACTTTTGAATGGCCATCAATGGAGGACAAAGTTACATCGCACTACATTTTTGATTCAAGCATGGAAAGAAAAACAACAGAAGATATAAAGTCAAAATTGTGAGATATAAAGTTATAAATGTGAGATATTAAGACTCAATTGAAGATATAAAGTCATTATGAATGATGTTGCTTCACACAGCATTTTTTATTTAAGTGTGGACAAAAAAAAAAAAAACAATTGAAGATATAAAGTTACATATTGAGGGACTGAAAGTCATATTAAAAAGTGACGTGACATGTGGCAAAGCATGGTGAGCCATACTCGGAATTTGTGCTATGTGAATACATACACACACACCAGTGAACACACACACACACACCGTGAACACACACCCAGAGCAGTGGGCAGCCAATGCTGCGGCGCCCGGGGAGCAGTTGGGGGTTTGGTGCCTTGCTCAAGGGTCTCACCTCAGTCGTGGTATTGAAGGTGGAGAGAGCACTGGTTATTTACTCCTCCCACCGACAATCCCTGCCGGACCTCAGACTCGAACCCGCGACTTCTTAGGCCACTTACTCAGCCCACGACTGCCCCATTGTGAGATATAAAGACAATTGCGAGATATAAAGTCATAATTTCAGATATAATGTCACAATTGAGATATGAAGTCATATTGTGAGATACAGTGTTGCTACAACATGTGTAAAACATGATGAAAGTGATGCAGTATTGATCTTTTTTTTCTTCTAGATGACCATGACAATGACTCAACAGATGCTACGACATCAAACGGTAAATATGTCTATGAGCTCAGTTATGTAAGAATGAAGTGATGCCTTTGTCATGTAAAAAGTATTAAATGTATGTTCTTTCAATTTTCTGCCACCTCTAGAGGAACACACTGATGAAAACACTGATGCAGACAGCCATGATGTTGCAGACGGTACGTCTCATGGGTCTAAAGCACTTCATTTTGAGTTTACATAACCCCAAATATTACATTTTGGCACGTAACTCAGACCACTACTGCTAAAGACATGAAAGATTGTAAAAGTAGCCTGTTACCTGTTACTCCCTCTGTTTAGATGATGATGACACTGATGCCCATGATGATGAAGTCGGGGTTGAAGATGGTACGGGTAAGTCACTCACAAATTTGCCAACTCAGATCATTTTTGTCTCAGATTTTTCACCTTAGGAGACACAAATGAGACACATGTTGTGATGCTTCATAAATAAACCTGCGACTTTTGATTTAAAGAACAATGATAGCAATCGTCACATCCTTCTTTACAGGCGCTGCTTCTAAACCACACGATGAAGCAGATCATCTTGATGACACAACACAAGGTAACGATTCTGCTTAAAACACTTACTTCTCAGAGAATGGGAGGTCAAAAGAGATCTTTACACATGCTGATATCTGTTCTTGCCTTTCTGCAGGATCAGATGATGCCAGCAAAACCCCTATGCCAAGCTCCTAGCGACCAGGACTCTACAAAAACACTGTAACGGTATCATGTGATCACATATTAAAAGCTCTACATAGGCCTTACTTTATAAACAAGATTAAATCTGTTTTAATAAGATAAAATAAATTTTTTGATACTTGTCAGTATGGAGTTTGGTTTCAGCATGTAGACAAGCTAACTACACAAGATAGTCTACTCTAATAAGCTCATAAAAGTGTTCATAAATATTACATATTTTAAATGAGCAATATATTTTGACAACAATAGTATCATAACTTGTTAAAATATGCTTAAATACTCTACTTTCAGTGTTATATCTGATTTCTTCATCAACCTCTTTTTTTTTAATTTTTATAGTGCAGTCTCCTGAACAATGAATATAAAAGCAATTATAACATCAGTTATATCAAAGTCTAAGACAAAAAATTAAATAATGATAATTTACATGAGTCATTTATACATCATAAAAATGAAGCATCTTTTTACTAGATGATTTTTACTTACTAAGCATCTATTCTTCTAGTTATTTACATTTTTTCCCTTTTTTTCTGTTCTGCCAGTATCCTTTTTTTTAACGTTAGTAGAACTATATAGGCTAACTGAAGTACAACTGTAAGTCCTCAAAGACTGAAACATTCTTATTAATAATACACACTCTAACAGAGAAACAAAACACCAAACAAGAAATAAAATAAAATAAAATCATAAACATTGTAGGGGGTTAAACAAAATCATACTGAAAAATGACAAATCAAATAATTTCCTGGCCTTATAACTTCTCATAATTTTTAAGACGTCAGTATATATGGCTAGCTCCTTTTTAAATAGATTAAATCAGGGTGCTGTTTTCAAAATTTTGCATTTGTGAAAAAAAACAAAAAACAAAAAACACATTGTAATATAGGGAAAGGAAAGGGAAAGGGAAGTGATGTGTGGCCAAGTATGGTGACCAATACTCAGAATTTGTGCTCTGAATTTAACCCATCCAAGTGCACACACACAGTAGTGAACACACACCTGGAGCAGTGGGCAGCCAATGCTGCAGCGCCCAGGGAGCAGGTGGGGGTTCGGTGCCTTGCTCAAGGGTCTCACCTCAGTGATGGTATTGAGGGTGGAGAGAGTGCTGGTGATTCACTCCCCCTACCTACAATCCCTGCCAGACCTGAGATTCGAACCCACGACCTTCAGGTTACAAGTCCGACTCTCTATCCATTAGGCCACGACTAGTAAACAACTTACTGCAAAGTCTACACTCTTCCTAATGCGGCTAATGAATGAGAAGTCTCACACAGTCAAAGAGAATAGCTTACTTCTGCATTCCAAAATAGGGTGGATAACATATCCAACATAGACAGGTCACCTGTATCGCCCTCTGGAGTCTTGCAGTGTTACTGCCCCAATAACAACATCATTCATGGCTTCACTGAGCAGCCTATTTAGAATTTGGCTCAAGCATGTATAATGCAGTAGAAGTGCACCTATGATGCCTTAAAATGTTGTCTAGGTAGGCAGCACACTTGGTTTTGGAACAGAGCTATTGTTCAACAAACATACTTGACATATAAGACATATATAAGACATAATAAAACTGATATATGCACTATATAATTTCTTTTGTGTCTCACTGCAGATTTTTCCTGGAGAGACGTAAAAAGAATCACCTGAGACAGTCAAGATAACCAGAGTTTCACATCCCATTAAAACACATTGACATGTCCCTCTCGTCCTTTCTCTCTCTCTCTCATATGGTGAAGGTTCCTTTCTAAGGGTTCTGGGATGCAGATTAAATTATTCGGCTGTTTGCTGTACATTCCATTTTTTAACTTTGTCCTAATTCTAGAACTTTTGTATCATTTGATATATTAATTTCACCAATTTTTAGATTGAAATGCATGATGAACAGTGAGGGTCTCATGCATTTGTCTCTTTGCGTAGGGTCTAAATATATTTCGCTTTGAGTGACACAAACTTAGAGAGTAGAACTAACAGAAGGAATTTTGAGAAAGCGAAATGATTCGGGTCTGGTGAAAATATTGATCTGTCAAACCTGTGATGGTTCCATTGCTTTGTCCACATGGTGTCCCCATCCTTGACACTGACTGAAAGACCGCAGCTGCTACAACGAGAACCTACCCTCCTGCTCTCAGATAAATGCAGGCCTGAAATGTCACAGAATGAGATATTTTCTGCCCACCCAATGATTTGAGACTGTACAGACAATTTCTGATAGAATCTCTGATGTCTATGTCTCTGTGGAGGAATACTAATAAACTAGCAATGTAAGAGTACAGATTGCTCTGAAAACTGTTAAAAAATAATTTTGTATAGATTTACAAGAAGTCATTTTAATATGTACACAGGGAGCAAATCTAATAAAGACTGGGTTGTCAGAAAATCAAATGACCATGGAGTATTTTGTTATTTTAATTTAATTTAATTTAATTTAATTTAATTTAATTTAATTTATTTATTTATTTATTTATTTATTTTTATTTTATTTTATTTTATTTTATTTTATTTTATTTATTTTTGTATAATAAACCACATGCACATATTATTCTGGCTTTTAAAATTTAATTACAATAATTACAATAAAAAATAATAATAAATAATTTAATAACAATATATTGCCACAAGATAAAAAATAAAAAAAAAATATCTAAAAAAATATATCAAATAAAATTCAGTCCCTAAAGCAATCCAAATATAGATACTATACAATAATTAACAAAATATTTTAATATTTATCTGTATCTTAGAAATACATATTATTTCTATCTCATTTATTTTCAAAGTATTTAAAATACTTTTGCATCATTTTATTATTATTTACCTGAAGAGCAAAGAAGAGCTTTTTGGTTTATTTCAACTAAAATTAGACGCAATTATTAAAAATGCATATTATTAGAGACAAAGAATGATTAATTAATTAATTAATTAATGCAAGGATGCATTTTACCTGGATAAATTTGTTTGAAATACCTTTAATATTTAATGACAATGACTCAACAGATGCTACGACATCAAACGGTAAATATGTCTATGAGCTCAGTTATGTAAGAATGAAGTGATGCCTTTGTCATCTAAAAAGTATTAAATGTATGTTCTTTCAGTTTTCTGCCACCTCTAGAGGAACACACTGATGAAAACACTGATGCAGACAGCCATGATGTTGCAGACGGTACGTCTCATGGGTCTAAAGCACTTCATTTTGAGTTTACATAACCCCAAATATTACATTTTGGCACGTAACTCAGACCACTACTGCTAAAGACATGAAAGATTGTAAAAGTAGCTGTTACCTGTATCTGTATCATTTATTTTCAAAATATTTAAAATACTTTTGCATCACTTTATTAATATTTACCTGAAGAGCATAGAAGAGCCTTTTGGTTTATTTAAACTAAAATTAGACGCAATTATTAAAAATGCATATCATTAGAGACAAAGAATGATTTACTAATTAATTAATTAATGCAAGCATGCATTTTACCTGGATATATTTAGGTTCTAGGTTACTAGTTTTTAATCTAGTTTATATACATAAACGATAAGTCTATATTATTTAAATAAAGTTGTTCTCCTAGTATCTAAAAAATTATATAGCCTATTAAACTCTACATGAAAGTCTATTATAAATGTGAACTGTATTATAAAGTTATATATATATATATATGTGTGTTTGTGTGTGTGTGTGTGTGTGTGTGTGTGTGTGTATGTATATATATATGTGTGTGTGTGTGTGTGTGTGTTTATGTATATTTAAAAAAAAAAAAAAAAAAAAAAATATATATATATATATATATATATATGTGTGTGTGTGTGTGTGTATGCATATATATATATATATATATATATATATATATATATATATTTTTTTTTTTTTTTTTTTTTTTTTTTTAATTTAATTTATTTATTTATTTATTTTTTTAAGATAATAGATAATAATATATATAGCCTATATATTTAATTTTTTGATTTTGGGTTTGGTTAATAAATATAGGCCATTTCAGCAAAGCAAGTACAGTTTGCACACGGAGTTAAACATTATCAGATGGTGTGAATGGCCTTTTGAATGGATCATATTTCAGCAGTTTTAGTCAGAGGTGAAAAAAAAGTCTTATCTAAGCTCTGATGTCTTAATTTAAAAAAAAAAAAAAAAGATTTAACCGCAGACTAGATTCCTTGACCCTTACCCAGAGAAAGAGTTAAGTTTCCACGTGTCTCTCCACCGAGTCTTTGGAGCACGACACAATCTCGCATTACATCTCGGTGGTCTAAACCTGGCCCTGGGGTGAACAAACGAGAGGATGAGGAGGAAGAGGAAGGTGTACCGCAGACAAAAGCCACCAAACAGCTCCAAACAAAGCGCTCGCGGCCCGCCTGTCCGAGCGTGACTTATAGGTCTCTGTGTGCAAATGTTCCCGTCACCCCAAATTTACGGGAGGCTGATGAAACCAGGGGCTGGGTTTCAAAATGGAGACGGCCAGTGAAGCTTGACCCTCAAGGTGCATTAGCTTCCCCCGCGGCCTACTTTCCCAACAGACCGGAAGGCCGCGAGAAGCCTTTAGAAATATTATACTTTAATTTAAGGCGTAAGAGGGTTTAAACAACCACTCTGATCTAGTGGTTGATATCTGTGAGAAAAGACCTACCTTTTACTGACAAACAGCAACACACTCAGTCGACGGTTTTTGCACGTAATATGAGACGCAAGCGTATTACTGTTTGCTTAATATCCAAAACTAACAGTGAGATAAAAAACCCATTCAAACTCCAAAAATACACATTCATAAGAGTGTCTGTTATCTGGAAACTCATTATCAGCATCTGTTGACAATCCACTGAGTGCCAATCCCAGATTTCAACACTGTGTTTGGCTTTACTGAGGTCGAGACCGGTGTGTGATAAATTCTGTCCACATCGCTTTTCTTTTAATTTATTCAATTCATTTCATCGTCAGTCATTCAAATAGTTTTGAAACGTTCTTAAAGGAACAGTACACCAAAATTCTGTTATTGTTTACAGAACGCAAAGATTTTGTGTCGTTCTTTTGCAAACAGCTGCTTAAAATTTTGCTTCCAGACTGGAGAAAGAAAACATCCAAAATACACATTTAAGTGTTATTACACTTTATCGATTCGCTTCTGTAAATGTCAATTACAATTCATATCTTTAAAGGCCGTTTTCCAAAAATAATGGTTCATATAGTCTATAATTCGCCTGATTTTTGGCTGTTGACAGTATTTTCTGATTTATGAAAAAGATCTACTACAACATCTGCGATATCTCAAAATTTATCCAAAATTTTTTAACTTGAAATGAAACAAGAATTTTGTATGATATCAGTTATGGAATTCCTATGCAAATTAGAGCATATTTAATTAGATCTCGCTCATTTGCATATGTAAACATAACATTTCAGAAGATACAAAACAATAGATTTAATGTACTGTGACGCTTTCATTAGTCACAACTTAGAATTGTGTGCAGGTACTGACAAAAACTAACACCAGCTAAAAAGTAAATTAAATCATATTACATTTGGCAATGCAATAATCATTCTGTGGTTGTTTTTAATATCGGTGGCGAACATTCATTCGAGACCTCAGGCAGGAAATGAGAACTAGTCTGACCCTCTGATCAAGTTTAATGTCCACCTGTCCACACTGTTCCTCTGTCCTGCTATACGACATATTAGATTTGGCCCACGGTGATTAATTACAGAGCGGTTCAGGGACCCAAAACTCCAGTGCCGCAGTAATTTCAGACGGATCGGCTTTCTAAATAGAATGGCTCCTTCAGGACGATCAGAGGTGGCTCGTGACCACTGAGACAAAAAGTCCTAACAGAGCTCTGAATGAAGCTGAAATCTGAGAACAGAACAGGAATCTGTATGAGAAAATGCGCAGGTCTGTATGTACATGTGTGTGTGTGTGTGTGTGTGTGTGTGGTTTAATCTGTGTGTTTGTGCTGGACCACAGTAGAACTCACCTCTTGCTTCCTACATGCTCTCCTGTGGTCCACTGAAGTCTCTGAGGATTTTTCTTTCTCCAAAGTTTTTAATTTATTTATTTTTTTTAATATTACTGAAATGTATTTTAAAAAATAACATTTAAAGACAACATTTTTATATATTAAAACATGCAAAAATATTGCCAAAAACATATCAGGAAAAAGTATTTATATTTATGTAACATTATATTTAACATATTTTAAATATACTTATGTATTTAAATATATTTATATATTTGAAATAGTTCATTATTTAGAAATATACTTTAGGATTATATTTTAATATAAAATTTAAATTTATCTAAAATCAAAATAGATATAAAAATATAACAAAAAATTAAAATTATTTATTTTTATATTTTATATATTCTACTTATAATTTTTCTACTTATTCTACACATACACGCACACACATATACACATACATTTTTAGCCCTTTTTATATTTTAAAATCAAAATAAAAAACAATACAAAATAATAATTAAAAAATAATAAAAGGTACAATAGTATTTTCAACCACTATTTTGACAATACAATAATATAAAATATATATAAAAATTAATATATTAATATTTTAATTTATAATATTGTAAATTAATAATTACTATAATTATTATAATTAAAAATTTATATATTAATATATATATACATATATAGAGCATTTATATTAAACATTTATATAAATATATATATATATATATATATATATATAATTTTATATATTATTAATTATATATTTTATAATATTCAATATAATACAAAATAATAATTTAAAAAGAATAAAAAGTAACAAAAATATGATTTTTAACCACTATTTTAACAATACATTGCCACAACTACGGAATTTTTTCATACAAAAAAATAAAATAAATAAAATAATCACATGCATAACCCTGACATTAATTTTCTTGGCTCTGAAGTACATTTTGTTATTTTTATTTAATGTGATTGTGGAAAAATATATTTTTGCCATATAGGATACAACTGTGGTGGTTCGTCCTTTTCCATATGGTCCGAGCGCAGTCTCTGCGTATGGCAGCCGCCCGCTGTACCGCCTGACCCTGCCGGCCGAGCTGAACAGATCTTGGACTGGCTCTTCTAATCTCGTCACCCAAGGTTGGCTCCAAGAGCGCTATGGTTTCAAGCACCTAACAGAGAGCTTTTGTTTGAGACCAGGCAGGCCTGCAGGAATGAGGGAAGCCACAGGACATGAAACTGGCCTGCAGAAATCTGGCCACATCTGCCAACAAGAGCAGCTGATGTATAATAATACAGCTTTTCAATATGTCTTGTCATTCCACACTGCTACTGTGATAGACACTGTACCAGCAGGTGGAAATTTCTACTCACAATAGTAGACTAGTACTGTAGTGCTCAAGTACATGCAAAGCATTATTGTGAACCACTGATTCTTCCAATAGCAAATGAGCCTAATATTTCTAGCAGGAAAACAAAAAGCTAGCTGTATACACATTATGAAAGCTAACACCTTTTACATTGTGGATTCAGGGTTTAATAATGAGAAGACATAGTATCATTGTAACATAATAGTACAGATCAATCAAAATACACACACATAGTTCACATTTCACATTACAACAAAGAAAGCTTGTTTAGCTCAAGAGCTCATTAGCTTTGCTACGACACGCGTCCATTTAGCTCATCAGGAGGAGTTTATCACAGAAATGCATTTCGAGGCCTGCTGGTGTTCGTTACATTGTAAAACGGGCTTGATGTGAACTGGCACACGCTACAGGAATGCAATCTTACTGAGAGCTGCCAGCCATTCAGTTCCTGCGATGGGACAGGAGCATTAGCTTATGCAAAATACAGATACCATAGTACTTGAATGGACCATGCTAATCCATTAAAACAGCACAAGGAATTCTTAATGTTACTGTCTTTCTTCAAAAGACCTGGCAACACTTGTGGTCTTCATTTACTCAGCATTGTGAAAAAATGCATAAATAAAGGCAAAAAAAAAATAAAAAAAAATTCTAGCTTTTTATATAAATAAATTAATATATGCACACATATTTTTGTTATATTCATGATTTAGAAATATTGTACTTTAAGGTGTAAGAGGTCCTATTATATTATAATATAATTTGTATCAATGTAAAAACATTTACAGATTCTTTCTGATTTTTTTTACCTTTTTTATACTTAAAAATGAAAATAAAAATCAGAATAAAATATACAATAAATTATAAAAGTAAAACATTGTATTACACTATAAGTTAGCATCAATAAATACAAAAAGATAAATCAATTTAAAAATGTAAATAAAGAAAATTATAATAAAAATGTCCCAAAATTTATACAGATTTCAGCAAGCAAGCAAATAAATAAATAAATAAATACAATTTTAAATTAAATTAAATTAAATTAAATTAAAACCAGCCTAAAGTGGTTTGCTGGTCTTAGCTGGCCATAAAACTGGTCAATCTGATTTAATGGGGTTTTTGAGAGGTTTTGGCCACTTGTCAGCTAGTCAGGCTGGGGGATCAAATGGCTGACCATCTAAACCAGGTTAAACCAGCAAAGACCAGCAAACCACCTTAAGCTATTTATATTACCTTGTTTCTGGACACAGCATTTACTTCAATCAGGACAAAAATCCAGCCAGAAAGGGCTGTGCACAGTTATAAAAAGTACCATGGTATTGCCATGTTTTTGGACAGACATAAACCTAATTTAAAATACTTAAATTAACAAACAACAATGACCACAATGACCACTGTACAACCTGTACTATAGTATTTTGGAGACAGTTTATGAATTTTGCACCATTCATTCTGTTTTTAGAAATTTAAATAAATACATTTGAAAAATACGATTTATTAAATAAAAGCAAATATTTGAAAATAAACTGCACCATTTTTCATTCTTTTAAGTGTTGCAGTTGTTTTCTAAGAGCTGTATCACAAAATAAGCATGAAAGAACCATCTGGAAACCTCTGATCTAAAACCAGCCAGGTCATCTTGTTTTCCAAGGGTGAATAAATGAGAAAACACCTGTAACTTCCTGCATGAGTTCCTGTGGCTCTGGTCTTTGTGTGATGTTGTGTAGGCTGGCTGTGCCCTCCACTGGTTGAGCTGCCTTACTGATTCCACTGCTGCTTGCTGGGCCAAAGGAATGATGGTACATACCATGAATAAAGACGTTTTTCATCTCAATTTTTGGTATAATCAGTCAAACGGCTAATGTGCAGTAGATATTCATCATCATTTCTGCATTCTGATACTTGCAGAAGACACCGCAGTATCAGCACATCTGATCTGATTATAAATTATGAATATAAATTATGAAAAATGTGTCAGTACTCACCTGACGTTTGATTGGTGGGAGCAGTTTGAATGGCAGGGGCTGGGGTTAGAAGTCCTGCCCCTTACCAAGATGGGGGGCTGAAAGGGTATAAAATGTATTTTGGTGGCCAGTCAAGCATAAGGAAGTCAAAAGCACGTTTGCTGGTTGCTTTATGTCTGCTGCACAGTTTCCCACATAGACCTGTGCTAAAGATGCTGTCACGGTAAGTCAATAACGATTGATTTATAACAACCAATATCTCTGAAATTGATATTAAGGGAGCAACTGATAGCTAAATGAGCAATAATGTATCAATATATATATCAAGAAGGAGCAGTGGATTGGTTTATTAAGATGCCTGAATAGGTGGTTTTCACGTTTATGCATTTATTTAAAGCAGCTTGCATTGAATTCAAAGTACATGCATTCATTCTTACATTCCTTGGGAATCAAACCCATGACTTTGGTGTTGCTAGCACTATGTTTAAGCTACAGGAATGCTTTTTTAATAGACTAAAAGCATGTTTTGTGTAAGATTTGATGCATAGACTTATATCTGGTTATAGTTTAAAGTCTGTGTTACTCTAATCATTTAATGCTGGGAATTTAGTAATAATTCTCATGTAGTAATAAAATGTGTTATAATGTCTGATAACTGAATGCTGTAACTTAAAAACATGCAAACTCAGTGCTAAGTATTACTTTTAACCATTAATTGTGTTTCTAAAAAGCCCAATCGATGAATTTACTTTGTACATAAGTTATAATTATATTAAAATAATATTAAAAGCATGCATTTCTCATTTTCAGCTGTTTTTGAGAATATGCATGATAAATTGCTAATTTCTTGTCTAGTAAGCGTGACACCCTTAAACAGCATCTTCTTGTGTTTTCTGGGTTGAATTTGCTTCACATGTGCTTATGCTGGACTCTTATCATTTTGCTTTCACAGAAATCTTGTAATTGCTTCAGTGGCTGTTGTGTTTCTGGCGTCCACCGTATCAACGGCTCCTGTTGAAGGTACAAGCTCTTTTCCCAGAGGGATTATTTAATGACACACTCTTATGTTTAACATCCATCACCAGCGCTCATTAAACTGCTGCATTATTTCTCCGGACAGATAAGGAGCCTGAGGAAAATGACTTTGAGGCTGAAGAGGGTGAAGAAGAACTGTCTGAGGAGGAAGAGGGTAGGGGATGAGGTTCTTTTAGATGTCACTTCATCAACGTCCTGATGAGAGCTGATCGTAACACTTCAAGAAGCTCATATTGTGGGCTGTTTGACACTATATGTGATCTGCAAAAGGACAAAATGAGAAGTTAAAACTATAATGTTCATGATAAACTGAAAAATTCTAAAGTAAACCTATAAATTCTAAAGTAAACCTGAATCTCTTTTAAAACTTTTTAAAAATCTGTTCAATTTCATAAACCCAGTTTTAACACCATAAACAAATTAAAGTGGGTAAGCAAAGTTTCAAAGAGAAAATAAAAGAGCATTTAACTTAAAACAGATCAGTGAATCCTAAACTCTGTGGACTCATATTATTCTGATAACAGTCAGCAGATCTGCGAGGGATTCGGGAGAGAAAGAGGAGAAGGGCAAAACAAAGGAGCGGTTGTTATAAACTCTATCGATTTTCCCTTTTCTTTACAGATGATGATGACTCCAAAGGTCAGCATATGAAGGGTGGGTGACAAGTTCACAACTTACCACCATTGTGCAAAACCTCAGTCATCTTTAATAATCACATAATGAGTCATAATTTGCTTCAAAAGGCAGTCTGTCTTAATGAGGCTGAGCTATTCGAAACATTTGGGGTTCTGCCATAATCAGAAATTACATTTACAAAAAAGTACTGTGGTATTTTTTCCTGTATACAATGTTTTTTGGAAATGGGACCAATGATAATACTTTGTTTTTTAAGCTTGATCATTATGATTTTAAAATATGGTAACCATACAGTATCATAGTATATATCAAAGCAGCATGATATTTAGTTTTTTGGACATGACACTATAGTGTCATGTTTTTGGACAGTACATTATTTTAAGTACTTTGGAGTATCATGTTAATACCATGATATTCCTAACAAAATATTGTGATGTGAAAACATAGTACAGTTATGGTAATATTATCGAACTTCGATATATATTTCAAATATTTCATATTTATATAGTATTTGCAATATTCTTACAAGAGTACATGGATTTCAGTACCATACTATTATGTCAAAATACCATAGTATTGCCATCTGATACAACTGGTACCACAGTACTTTTTGTAAGCTTTAATTAAGATATACTACCATTCAAAAATTTGGGTTCAGTATTTTTTTTTAATATAACAGTGTCCTATGCTCACCAAGACTGCATTTATTTGATCAGAAATACAGTGAAAACAGTAAAATTGTGAAAAAGTATTACAATTTAAAATAACCATTTTCTATTTGAATATGTTTTAAAATGCAATTTATTCCTGTGATGCAAAGCTGTATTTTCAGCATCATTACTCCAGTTATCAGTGTCACATGGTCCTTCAGAAGTCATTATGCTGAAGAAACATTTCTTATTTTTATCAATGTTGAAAACAGCTGTGTTGCTTAATATTTCTGCAGAAACCATGATAAAAAAAAATTTCAGGATTCTTTGATGAATAGAAAGTTCAAAAGAACAGCGTTTATTTGGAACAGAAATCTTTTGTAACATTACTAAAGTCTTTATTGTCAATATTGATCCATTTAATGCATAATTTCTGTCAAAATCTAAATTTACTGACCCCAAATTTTTCAGTTAACTGATAAATTACAGAGTTAAAGAAAGACTAAAGACTGATGTTACTCTATATTTATCTTGTAGAAAAGATAAACATTTAGTTGTAATGTAGTAGCGACTAAATTGCAAAAACTAACCTAAAATCAGATCTAAAATGCACATAAAAGCCAATAAAAGCGACTTAAAATGTATATAACTGGTTTATACAAGATGCAAAACCCCTTAAGCACATGTAAAAAGAGTGTTTGTCCTTTGAGAAGCCACCTGGCCAGAACAGATTGATTGACCTGTGAGAAATGATCTCTGGGAATCTTAAGAATATGTTTTTTGTTCCTCTCCCTCTTTTCCCAAAGGAGCCGGATCACAGCAGGCCACTGCAGCACCCAAAGGCTTGGGTAAGGTGAAGCTAATCCTCTTTAGAGCTGGAGGCAGAGAACACTGAACCTCTCAGCACTGGAAAATAGTTCACTGGGTGCACCCTACTCAGTAAGCAAAGTCAATCAGTACTTAATCTGGTTTAGGGATCAGGTATGTGGGGATTTTAGCCATGGTGGCTGAACGGCATTGCTCGATTTATTAATAAATGCAGAAAGACGAAACATCAGGTGCACAGATACGTGGAAAACAGAGGCCTGTAGCGCAGTGAGATTGCATGTTTGTTGGGCTGATGTTTCGGGACCTTGTTTAGACTGAAGGGCTGTTTTTCTCCAAGGTATGACTCCTGGCAGCGTCGTCGCGGGCGAATCCCCAAACGGTAAGGAAAGTCTACTCGATAACGCAAAAACAAGTTCTGTTCGGTGTGCATTAGCCTCTCATGGCCTCTGGTGAAAGGTGAATTTGTTGAAAGCTCAATGGCCACTTTTCAGGCCTTTCTGAAGTCCAATACATCTTTTGACAAAACCTTTGCTCTTGTTTCCCAGGTCAGAAACTTAATGGTGGCACTCAAACTGGCCAAGTCTGTAAGTGTGAACCCGATCTATCAGGGGCAAAACTTTCACACAATTCGCACTTTAGAAAAGCAACACCGACTGACCTCGTGTAGGAAATGCACTACAGAGCTACAATATACAGACAGGGTCGTAGCCGAATATCAGGAGGTCAAATCTAGATGTATCTTCTCCTTCATGACCAATCAGAAACTAAACAAGTGTTTTTGTCATTACAGCATCAAGCAGCACATCAACAGCTTCAAATGGAGCAAACGGTAACCAGCATTTCAAGCAGAATATTATAAAACAGCCCTGCATCTTGCTGATTTGCAAAAAAGCCTAATATTATCTAATTTGATGATGCGGAGTTCGAAAATATTAATCACAACTTCCTATCGCATAGTATTTTTTAACCAAATAATATAAATTTATCTGCTTTAATGCACTTATCAAAATAACAAAAGCTGCAGAATGTCAAAAGTTTTCACAAAAACAAGTATTCAAAATGTAGAATTTAATTTACAATCTGCAAAGGAGTAGAAAAATGTTCAAATATGTTCAAAATAAGCTTTTTTTCACAAAATCTGTAACTTTCTGTTGCTGTTTGGATGTAGTAAAACATCCACAGATCTGGGTCTTGTTTGCATTTTCTTCTGGCCATCACTGGCCATAATTCTAACCTTGAAATTAGGCATAAATAATGAGTACGTCAAAATTGGCTGAGAATTTAACAAATAGTTGTACCAGGCTCAGAGAAAGATAGAAATCATGTCTTTGTGGCAGTTCTTCCACTGATTATGGGATAATACAAGACTTCCTAACATTACAAATAGCTGTAGAATGCAAAAATGCTAAAAATGCACATTGTATTTTGTGAGAAAGTGACGTGCTAGAGCAAAATACGCACTATTTTTGGAATCAGCACTTCAAAATGATTATATCCAACAAGTATTGGATTTCATTCAGCAAATATGATGCAGGGTTGTGAATAATAATAATGTTTTGTTGTTTAATTAAACCACTAACTAAATGTCATTGGATTACTGGAGTATTTTTAAGATGGATGGAAGTGTTTTATTACTGTACAAAAAAAAGTCCTCTCAATAATGTTTCTGTGTGGGTTACAGGAAGTAACGGTAGAGACGGGTACTCTCACCCATCTGTCTCAAGTTCTCATGGTACTGTACCTGTTCATTTGCTGTAAGTAAGCTTTTCTTTTTACCCTAACAAGTTCACTGTCTAATCACTGCATTTATTTCATTTACAGATAGTGGACAAGATGGATCCAAATCAGAGATAGTTCCTCCAGGTACCTGATCACTGATTCTGGCATAAAAAAAAAACAAAAAACAAAAACAAGTTAAACATTTATATGGCATGGCATAAATACTAGCGATATACACTAAAAATCCTAAAAGGTTTATTATGTACTACATTTAATACTACTATTAAATTTTTTTAAATATTATATTAAATTACAATATAATATAATATATAACAATTTAACAATAATAATAACAAAGGTTTGGGGTTGGAATAAAAGTTTGAATTTCTAATAAAAAAATAAATTAAATAAATAAATAGTTGAACAGTAGTGCATAACATGAAGAGTGATAAAGAGAATTGTTCTCAGGTGTAGGAGCTGGAGGAGCAGGTGCTAATGGAGGTTCAGGATCTAAAGTCCCTGGTAATGACATTTAGAAACACATTTTAATTATTGTTCAAAATATGATCTCAAATATTTAACATTTTAGAAAAAAAAAAAGATTTACAGCTCTAGAGAAACCCAATATGTTTAATATGTTTCAGGCACAGACGGGGGCATCCATTCAGTGTCCAGTTCTGTTGGTGAGAGGTTGTTCTGTTTATGTTAAGGCAACCGTGGCTTATATAATATGTATTTATATTATGCACATACAATCAAAATATAGCCAAAGGCCTATTACAATTGTAATATTCTATTCTATTTCATGTAAACATTAATGATTCATTCACTTCATAATGTGATATCTTCGTCAATTTACAGTGTCATCAGGTCAAGGGTCATCAGGCCACATAGCAGCAGGTCATGGGTCAACAGTGATATCCAGCCACACGTTTGGCCGGCCTTCTGCAGGACAGACGTCAGATGGTGTGGGTGTAGTTTCCTCCGAGGTCCAATCACAGCCTGCAGGTATTTCAATAAGATAGAACAGTGAAAATTTGCTGAAAATGTACAGACCCTCAGGCCATCCATGCTGAAGGTGAGCTTCTTCATTGAAACAGATTTGGAGAAATTTTTCATCACTTGCTCACCAATGGATCCTCTGCAGTGAATGGGTGCCATCAGACTGACAGTCCAAACAGCTGATAAAAACATCACAATAATCCACACCACTCCAGTCATTCAATTAATGTCTTCTGAAGTGAAAAGCTGCATGTTTGAAAGAAACAAATCTATCATTAAGAAAAATAGAAAAATGAAGAAATAAACTCATCTTGAATGGCCTTAGGATGAGTAAATTTTCAGCAACTTCTCATTTTTGGGTGACCTATTCCTTTAAAAATAATTTCACATTCATTATATATAAGGCTTCAAGTAAAAGATCTATGCAAAAGTTATGCAATTATAATGCTCTCTGCTTATGTGTGTTCAGGGTCAGAGGGATTCGCTCCACATACAGATGGCTCACAGTATGAAAATGGTATGTGTATAACAGGTTCTCTCTATTGTATCTCATGGAGGTCATTTCTTACTTCTTAAATGCTGTACACACTTATATGAGAACAGATCTTATATTCTTGCATCAGGGGAAACGGCTCATGATGGATCTCAAATCGAGTCTCCAGGTAATAAATATTAGTTTACATACAGTTTACAAAATGTATTCTGTTCTGTAATGTATGTAATAATTATGTAATTTCTATCTTATACATTCAGAAATCCCTGAGACAGAATCTAACGGTGAGTATTATTGTTTGATATATGTATATAAACAATAGTGTGCATCATATTAATCGGAACGAGCGATTTAGTCATTTTAATCGGGATCCTCTCTTAATCGGGGTCCAGGCAATGGACACAAACACCTACTGAATGGGGGAGAAACAGGATTTACAGGTGAGGAAACAATGACTATAGGTTTGTAATTGATTGACATTTCATATGACACGAAACATAAAAAATAACTATCTCTGATGTTAATTTGTGTTTTTGATGCAGGCTTGGATCACTTCATGGCAGGCACATCTCAGATACAAGGAACAGGTATAAAAACATGATTTAAAAATCCGACCATAGAAAAACCATTCATTTCCAAGATAAAAAGTATACTTACACTGTTTTCAGTAAAAAAAAAAAAAAAAAAAAAATGTACTTCTCGTCATGTATTGTGTGTTTTATGTACGTTGCAGGTGGTTTTGATTCATTTGTCACAAGCCCTCACCTGGAAATTACAGGTAAACATTAGTTCAACTCTTCTGCCCCACAAAAGCAAAAAACACATTTTGAGTTATTGAGTTAAAACCAAAAACAATGATCAGAAGCACCTACACTACTGTTCAAAACTTTGGGGTCAGTGAGGTTTTTTTTTTTTTTTTTTTAGCAACAATGCCTTAAATTAACCACAAGTGACAGACATTTTTAATTTTACAAAATATTTATATTTCAAATAAATTGTTCTTTTGATATTTCTATTCATCAAAGAATCCTTAAAAAATTTACAATTTCTCAACAAAAATAGTAAGTAGCACCACTGTTTTCAACACTGATAAGAAATGTTTAATGAGCAGCAAATCTAAAGCATATTAGAATGATTTCTGAAGGATCACATGACACTGAAGACTGGAGTAATGGTGTTGAAAATTCAGCTTTGTATCACAGGAATAACTTTTACTTTTACAGAAACAGTTATTTACTGTTTTTACTGAAATATTACTCTACTTTTGATCAGACTTCTTTTAAAAACTAAAAAATTTACTGTCCCCAACTTTTAAACAAAAGTGTATAAATTTAACATAAAAAATGCTATACATATTCACTAAATAATAATGTGAGTGTCAGAGCATACTAGGAACTCAACATTTCATTGCAAATTTTCATTGCAGGCATAATAGATCAGTCGAGCCATGACTTCCTTGTAGGCTTAATGGGTGAGCATTTCTTTGTTCTCATTAATTAGTGGAAGGAATACTGAATTTCGTTTCTCAGTATGGATACAGTATGTCTCCCTCTACAGGTGGAATAGGAGAGAGCTTTGGTCCAGACACTCAAACGGACGGGCTAGGTACGCTTTTAGACCTCTTAGACACTCCTCCAGACGTTCCACCCACATGCCTAGTAACTGACGCTGTCTCAACAGATCACATGGGACTCGCATTTCAGGTGGATTCGGCAGGTAAGCGTCCACTTCAAGTCATCCATTTTTCACTTAACCAGAGAGGCTTGATGTTTATGGCTTTTGGGCTGTGGTCACCAGAATTGCTTTCTGCTGATCTCATTGGCCTTGTAGCAAACAGGACGTCCCACACTAGTTAAGTTCACTTGATTTACTTTTATGCCCATGCTGTGAAACGGCTCACATACGGCACTGAGAGCCTTCCCTCATTCTGTCCAGCTGTCACGGTGTACTAATTATGGGCCTTACTGACAGAATAAACCAGCCAGATTCTGTTCTCTACCTAATAATTTATTGAAAGACGACTGGTGTGAATCAAAGCTGTCTTTTTTCTCTCACTGGTTCTTCTTTCCAGCTGCTGGCCTGAGTCCAGGGCTCCCGTCCAGTGGCGGTCCGGTTCTAGACGCTCCTCCAGGTAATGGCTGCTGGCTGCCGCTCTGTGCTCCTTTAGGTCCTGTAAATTTAGAGTGCTTTTACCTCAGTAGCCATGGGATTATCCCAGCACACGTCTAATAAACTCTGTCAGACTTACAATCCTGACATTGGCTCCGAATGGGGCGTAATGACAACTTTCAGAGACGTTTTTAGTGTCACGAGAGGTCACTGGGGTTTCATGCATCCGTATGAATTACACAGACTGATCAGTGAAGTCATAATTCAACTTACTGAATGAGTGTAGGAGCTTTAAGATGGATAGATAAAACAACTGATAGAATGAAAGAACAATAGACAGAATGACACAAAATAGATAGATAGATAGATAGATAGATAGATAGATAGATAGATAGATAGATAGATAGATAGATAGTCATGTCAACATGTCTAGTAAACCAATCATTTACCTTGCTAACCATCTCTTGTTCTGTATATCAGACTCTCCAGGACCAGATTACCTGTTTGTTGACAATGGAAATGGTGATTATACACATTCAATTAGTAAGTAAAGTATTAATCTGTTTACTAGCATTAAATTAGTAATAGTATTTTATGTTAACAGAGTCTTTCTAATAATATCTTTCATTATATCTCCAGGCACGGCTGATAATGGAGCCCAATCAAAATCACCAACTGATACAACAGGTAAACTGATGAGAAAAAACATGCTCACCAAAAATCCTGCATGGTCTGGTGGAGAGTGACTTGAAATGCTAAAACAGAAAGTGTGTCAAATCTTAATTCAGACTGTTTTTTACAGATTCATCAGTAGTCTTTGATACAATGTCACATCCGGGTCATTCCTTCATAGACTATTCAGGTAAGATAACTATTTTAGTAAAACTTTGCAATATCACATCACTTGCTTACCAATGGATCCTCTGCAGTGAATGGGTGCCGTCAGAACGAGAGTCCAAACAGCTGATAAAAACATCACAATAATCCACAAGTAATCCACCCGACTAGTCTATCAAGCGAAAAGCTGCATGGACTCTCATTTTGACGGCACCTTTTCATAATGCTAAATTTCTCAAAATCTGTTTTGGTGAAGAAACAAACTCATCTTCATCTTGAATGGGCTAAGAGTACATTTTCAGCAAATGTTCATTTTTTGTTGAACTATTCCTTTAACATTAGTTAATGCAATAGCTAACTAACATCAAACTAACAATGAGCAGTATATTTCTTACATCATTTATTATTAATCTTTGTAAATGTTAGTTAATAAAAATGCAATTGCTTGTTGTTCATTCAAAGTGCATTAACTTTGATTTTGAAAATGTATTAGTAAATTAACAATGTACTATATTTCTACAACATGTATTAATCTAGCTTAATGTTAACTAATTTAAAAAAAATTTTAATCAAGTAACAATGAACAATACTTCTGTAGCATTTATTAATCTTAGTTAATGTTAACTAATGTACGAACTAATGTAGTTAACTTATGTTAATAAATGGATCTTTATGGTAAAGCATTAGCCCTATTTTCAATTAAACAAAAAACAAAATATGTATGAGACACGATATGATATTTAACAGTTTTTGTTGTTCTCCTCAGATGGTGGGGCAGATAATAATGGTGCAGATTTACCCCATACAAACGGTAAGTTACAGTCAACATGAAACCTCACCTTTCCTTGCTGGAAAATCCAGATTAAAGCAGTTGTTGGCTACTTTTCCGTGGTTTCTAGCTGGTCAACCATCTGCAGGGATTTCAACATGCAGTATTATTTTGACACATAATTCATTACTGCATTACAGGAAATGGAAACGGCCGGCACAAACCTGTGGTAGACATACAGAAAGGTATGTTGAAATGTCTATAAAAGCATATGAAACCTATAAACGAGAGAGAGCTGCAGTGTGTGTCTGGATTCATTCACAGGTGACCCTCCAGGCGTTCATCTCGACATCAGTATGTATCTAGCAATAGAACACACACAACTAATCAACACATTATCACAGCGTCATATTATTGACAGACTAATATCCTAGAATCGATGTGAATATTCCCAAATGTCTTTCCAAACAGGCGGAACAGGCCATCAGGACGCTGCAACGGAGATGCATCACACAGCTGGTACTATATCACCCGGTTGTATGACATCACTGAAAGTCAATTGATTTGTTAGCCATAATTCAATTTTTATGTGTCTTCTCTTGGATAGTCTGTCTAGAATGGTGGGGTTGTGTGGGTTTACCAAATGCTTGTGCTCAATACGGAAAATATTTCTCATGGCAGGTTTAAAGCCATGAAATCAAATATCAGAGTTTTGTGCATTTTAGTTCACATCACATCTACAGTATATGCTAGTGTACTCCTGAAGGTTAACAAAATCATCGCTAATCACCTTTATGTATATATAAAAATTAATCTATTTAGCCCCTTTAGAAACCCCTTTAGAAGTTTTTCTTGTTGCTGTTATTTTCAGTTGGTGCGCTTGATCAAAGTGACCACACTCTCAGTCCTTACGCTGACACGACTGGTAAGCAACCACATATGGAAGCCTGTTTCCACCACATTTTAAAAATGAATTTAAAAAAAATTGTCAATTGTGGCTTTTTAATCTCACAATTTGGACTTTCTCGCAATTCTGAAGAATTCAGGAATCAGAATGTTGAGTTTTTCTCGCAATTCTGAGTTTACATATCACATTTTTTTTGTTTGTTTTTCACCACACAATAAAATACACTCCTGAACAAAATCTTAAGACCAGGGGAAACATTACAAGTATTCGCATTTCGCACTGGTGGATCATAACCAGGTGGTAAGTACTGCTTCAAAATGCCAAAAGAAGAAACAGGAGCAAGAGACAAAAAATAGCGAGTAGGTAATTTATTGAAAACTGCATTTAAACTCAAACAGGCTGTTCATCAGCTGATCAAAAGTTTAAGACCATAGCCTTAAAGTTAAAACCTGCGCAAAAATATAGCTTTCATGTCATTATCCTTCAGGCAGTCACACTGTCATGACCTTCTGATGGCAAAGGCAAAAAGGCTTTCTGTCTTTGAACGTGGCAGGATTGTTGAGCTGGAAAAAAGACAGAATTGTGAGTTTAAAAAAACAATAAAAAAACAGGCTTCCATAATAATCCTTACTGATGAGTTTAATAAGTTAAATAATAATTATTATAAAAAATAATTAACTTAATTTCTTATTTTTTTATGCATCTTTACTTCTTTTTTTATGATTAATTTCTAATTTTATGACTATTTTAAAATGATTTGTATGTAAAGCACTTTGAATTACCATTGTGTTTGAAATGTGCTATATAAACAAATTCGCCTTGCCTTCTCAAAGGACTTGAGGGTGTCACTGGTGCAAGCATGCAGACAGATATGGCAGGTATTATCTTAGATATTTTACCAAACATATTTACGAAAATACACCATGAGTGAGTGTAAAAGCAGCACTGGTCTGTGTGCACATACCTGTAATAATGACATTGTGATCAGGTGCAGCAGGTGATCCAGTGACTGATGGACAGACTCAAACAGACATGACAGGTGAGTACAACACATTATGGAAAGGAGTAATTAAAATAAATATGAAATATAACATGCTGTTTCCTGTTATTCAGGGCAGGGACACTTAGCTGTGACAGACAGCATGCCGAATTACACAGGTAACCATGTTTCCTCAGCACATCCAGACATATGTCAGTCAATCACTCATGCAAGGGTTTCATGTGTAGTGTGTGTTTCTAAAAAGCAGATTCTGTGCGTGCAACTGGGACTGGATTTACAGGTGAGTGACCTTTAGATTATATTAATAATTCAGAATGACCAAGGCACAGATAATATAAAGGTATGTTCAATAAATATGGATATAAATATCTTATAAATATTTTATTTTTGATATTTTGGCATTTCAAATATTCTTGTCAAACTTTCAGATGCCTCAGAGACACTTAGTAGCATGGTTCAGACAGACTTACCAGGTAAATTACGTTTGAAAACATCTGCCTCATCAGGTGGACTAACCATCCAGGTAAGCTGCCCTTTTAAAAATGTACCATGGTAAATGTAGTTTCTGCAAAAAGAATGACAAAGATACTGAAAGCCTGTTTGGAAGAAATTCTATCATTTTACAGTACAATAACAATGGAATTTTGGTGGAAACTATGATTACCAAGGTCAGTTTTTGCAAGGGTTTGCTTACAAAGCAGAAATTGTGTCAAAAGTTTAATAAAAGTTAAAAATGAAACAAACCTTTCTTAAACTCAACTCCAGTCACAGGGGATCCATTCACAGGGGTTTCCTCACAGACAGATGCCATGGGCACAGGTGGGTGACACAAACAAACACACACACACTGATGTTCCTGGGGACATTCCATAGGCGCAATGGTTTTTCTACTGTACAAACTGTATTTTCTATCCCCTTATCCTATCCCTACACCTCACACAAAACTACAGACAATTTTAGATTTTCAAAAAACTTTCTGTATGATTTATAAGCTTGTTTCCTCATGGGGACCTAAGAAATGTCCCCACAAGTTCAGAATATACTGGCATTGCTATCATTGAGGAGACATTTGGTCCCAATAACGTAGTGAATACCAGCACACACACAAACTATAAGGAAAAAATATATTTGCAATTTTTTCATTTTTATTTTCAAGTAACAGCTGAACCTCAAGGGACTCTTGGGAGTACATGCATACATACACTACTGGTCAAATGCTTGGAATAATTAAGATTTTTTGTTTTTTTTAAAGTGGTGTGTTTTTTATGTCTCTTAATACAATAAAAACTGTAATATTGTGAAAATTGTAAAATGTCACAGAACAAACTGACACAGACTAAATCCAGAAGAACTGTGGCAACGTCTTCAAGATGCTTCAAGAGACTACCTGCAAAGCTCCCTGAAAAACTATGCACAGGTGCATCTAGGGCAAAAGCTGCTTTAAACGCAAAGGATGGTCACACCAAATGTTGATTTAATTTAATTAATAGAAGTTAACTGATAAAGAAAATCTATTTATGACATTATTTTTGACAACATCCTCATTGTACAGCATTTTTACACAAGTGTCTAAAACTTTTTAACAGTACAGTAGCTTTGCAGGTAGGTTTCTTGAAGCATCTTGGAGACGTTGCCACAGTTCTTCTGGATTTAGTCTGTTTCAGTTTGTTCTGTTTCTTCATGTCATTCCAGACAGACTGATGATGATCAGATCAGATCTCTGTGTGGAGCGCTGGCTGTTGTCAGACTCCTTGTGCAAACAAAAATCTCACTGGATTATTACAATTAATGGCAAAATGAATGTTTGGAAATGTAAACTGATATTTCCTACTTTTTTTAGCAGGTGAAAATACCAGCTAAACCTGTTAAAATGTAGTAAATTCATCAAATCAGTTGTTTTGATGTAAACATCTGGTTTGTTCTCCTCTAACAGGCCAAACTGGTGCTACAGAACAGACACAGCCAGCTGGTAAGCTTCATGGGAGTTCAGACCTCCGTCACTTCAGTCACATGATTTATGATTCATTCTGATGATCTGTATCTTGCTTTCACCTCAAAGCCATGTCAAACCTGTCAAGGAAACATATCGCTCATAAAACTGAATGAAGAAAAATTACAGAATAGAAATGAAATAGTGAATACCTTGTGAAAAAAAAAAAAACGTTTATGTCTGATTGAGATGCAAAAAAAGTTATAGTGTGTCTGCTGTGCTGATAAACAGATGCTCAACAGCTCTTCTCTTTTCTCTGTTTTGCTTGTTCTGTCCAGTATCAGCAGGTGAACAGTACCACACATCTGGTCAGGGTCCTGAAGGTGGGTCTGAAATTCTCCACGCAGACTGTTTATGTTGAAATATCTATAAAATTCACATAACTCAAAACAAACAACCCAAATCATCTCATAAATATTGGAAAAATACTTAATACTTAAATGTTAACACATTATGTAACATTTAAGATTGACTACAGTTAAAAAGTTTGGGGTCAGTATGTTTTTTTAGTTTTTGTTTTTTTAAGAAATGAATGCTTTTAATTAGCAAGGATGCATTAAATTGATCAAAAGCGACAGACATTTATAATGTTACAAATATTTCTATTTCAAACAAATGCTGTTCTTCTGAGCTTTCTATTCATTAAAGAATCATGAAAAAAATACGTGAAGGTTTCCACAAAAAATATTAATCAGCATAACTCTTTTAAACAATAAGAAGAAAAGTTTCTTGAGCAGCAAATAGAATTATTTCTGAAGGATCACGTGACACTGAAGTCTGGAGTAATGCTGAAAATTCAGCTTTGCATCCCAGAAATAAATTACATTTTTAAATATATTCAAATAGAAAACATTTACTTACATTTTTTAAATGTTTTACTGTATTTTTGATTAAATAAATACAGCCTTGGTGAGCATAAGAGATTAAAAAAAAAAAAAAAAACAATCTTACTGACCCCAAACTTTTAAACAGTAGTGTACATGGGACAGATAGCACATAATATGAACGAATTTCGGTCCGTTCTCCTCGCGTTTCATGAAAGATGCTCGATGAATCTGGGCACCAGCAAGCTTCAGTCAAAAGCTGACGACAAGAAACACAGTTTTCTGCTAGTAAACGTCTGTCCAGCCAGTTTGGCCTCAATGAACTGATCTCTGCGCTTTCTGAAAGGTGCAGAAAATGTGGAACTGGAAGATACCTGCTGATTTCCACATGAAGCCGCGAGTGAGGTTTCTGCGCTACAGATTTCAGTGCTCAGACCAGAACACCTGGCAGAGGAACCCTGAACCCGCCCGCTAGACTTTAGCTCTCCTTTGTGTGTGTCCGTTTGTTTTATTTTTGACTATTTAAACATTCAGAGAATACTGTAACTTAACTTTTTATTGCGTCTGTTTATAAAAGTGCCCTGTAAGTATTTTATTCATTGGTACGACGAAAGAAAAATCAAAGGAGTCAAATGAAGGAGAGAGAGAGAGAGAGAAAATCACGATTTAAAACGTATTTGTTTTGTAAATTCAATGGTTGTTTTCCCCCATAAATGTCGCTACTGTATTTTCTTGCCTAGATGTTGAAGCAATATTCTTTACAAACGTTACAAATTGTATATTGCTGAACGTATGTCATTTGAAGATAATCTTTACATTAAATTGAACATCTATTTTGAACATCAAATTCAAATATTTGTCATTTTACCTGAGAAAACTTCGGAGGAATCGGTTCAAAAACAGGTAGGCTTTTTAAAAACTACAGTTCGCACTTCCGCAGTTTTGGAAACCGTTAACTGATAGCCTGGTTGAGCCAAATGCATTATGGGTGTTGAAGTTTTCCTATCTTTCTCTGCCACAGACCTTTCCTGTTTTCTCTCGTCGTGTAGAATTTTTTTTTTTTCTAAGAGAAAGAAATCGCGTTTCTACTACATAGACAGTCAACTTTTAGTAAGAAAAAAAAATCTGTCAAAAAATCAAAAACTGGATTTAGCAGGCTCTAGCAGGGGAAATAAAATACAAACTACTTCCAAATACTTTCAAAAACATTTTATTTGAAACATATCAATACACAAAGTGTTGTTCACATGCGTAATAAAATAATTTATGCTTAATTATTAATGTCTCTCTGGCTATGACAGTCATCCAGTGACTAAAATGTGACTGAAAATGATCAGAATCATCATCAAGTGACATTCCTCTCCAGGTTCCTTTCCTGTGCTGACCATCCAAAAATAAACAAGTGTTGAACCATGGAAGTCTATAGGGCATAGCATGTGTAGAAATCGCACCAAAAAAATACAATTTCAATTCTGTATTTTGATATCCAATTTACACGTGAACCTTCACAAAAAGATTCGCCTATTATATTTTCTAGTTCCTTTTGCTAAGCAAACAAAAACAAAGAAATGAAAAAAGAAAGGGGAAAAAAAAACCCCAGATTAAAAGCAAGCAGTGTGTGTTGCTGTGAAAGGTGGTTAAGAGTTGAATTATTGCACAAATTCTTCAAATCAGATCATCCGATACACCAGTTATGAATGCATAAAATGACCTGTCAATCTATAATACACCTATTGTGTAATTCATCCCTGTTCATCAAACAAACGCACAGACTCTAAACTATTTATATATTCAAACGTATATCCTATATACAGCACCACTGGCTGTCCTGCTTATAAGAACTTTCAACAGCAAAAAAATTATGATTGATTTTAATACAAAAACGTTTCATTAAAATCTCTAAATACGCACCTTAAACTGGCATTGTCATAATACATAACCATCATCACTAACCAAGATCAGATATTATATGATGAGGAACAGCTATGGCTTTGAAGACAGTTAGTGGGATGCTGGACAAGTTTACGCAACATTGATTTTTGATGCGTGTTTCATGTTTAAACCGATTAAACCGACAGCATTTTCTGGCTATAAAAGGTGTTATGTTTTTTGTTTTTTCAGCATTTCAATATATACTGCAAAGAAAATATTCCGGAAGATGAATACTTGGCATACTTATGAGACCTAGGTGTCGAATACAACAATCTGGGAGTCATCGCAACTTAATTAGATCAAATAATGTCAACCAGAATAGCAGAAAAATGCATGTACAACAAGCCAAACTTGAGGTTTTTGAGCTTCCGCAGTGGTGACAGACTGCAAGAGAATCACTTAGCATAGATCTCGAAGTATTGCTGCAAATCCAGTCCAGATAAATAAAAGGTAAGCACACAAAGCGTGGGCGATAAATTTAGATGTACATCTGTAGCACTACACATTTAGTTTGAGGTTCTCTCACTGCCGGAACCTACTGAACCAACAAATAAAATCTCATTTTAATGTTTCAACTCCATGACGGAGGGTTTTGAAGGAATACGGAATTCTCTCTACTGCTTTTTAGTGATTTTTCCCCTGACTAAACGTGAAGGGAAATACCAGAGTAACAATCTAATGGCTAGCCCTGACGTGTTAAATGACCAAAAATAAAATAAAATGCAGAGAATGCAATTTTTAAAAAACCCACACAGACATAAATCCCTTTATAAAAGCTGCTCTCTCTATGGTAGTTTGGGGTCTTCAGGGACAGAGGACTGGAAGTTAAGAAGGGAGATGGTCGGGTCTTCAGCTGGTTCTGACTCAAAATACGAGTCGTCCTCCAGCTCCAGGAGGATGGGCAGGTCGGTGCCACTAGTTTCAGTGTTGATAGGGTCGGGAAGAATCACGGGCTGAGACGTGTACTGGACCAGCTGCTTGCCTGAAAACACCATTAGTGCAAATTCATTTGCTCACATTAGTTGCATTAAAACTACACACCGTTTATAACACAAAATATCAATAGACTGCTACACAGTCAAAAATGTTTGCAATTTTAATGGTGAAAGACCGTAAAAAATGGTACAGGAAAAACCTGTCAGTTGGCTAACATCAAGTTCTCTCTATACATGCGGTGAAAACCTGTAACTGGTATTTTTACAGTAAAATACTATTACAGATTTTGGAAATAAAACACTTACAATATATATATATTACTTCAGATGGAACTTTAACACCACATTAGTTAATGAAATACATATTTTTTTTTACCATAAATTTAATTTCAGTGTATAAAACCTAAAATACTGCTACCATATTTTTTACAGTTAAGTGGTGGCAATCATAACTATCGTTTCTTACTTCATTTTTTGGGTTTAATTTTTAGTGTATGTTTTTCCATTTTAAAGCAAAATGTTAATTTTCCAGCATCCTAAATACCTGAATCTCCACTGTCCGCACCAGATTCAGTTTCTTTCACGGGTTCAGGTGACAGAAGGTCCTGGATCTGTAAAGAGACCGTAGATATGTGATTAACTAAGACAAGCAATATGCAGATTTCTGCAGACGAAACATCTGAAAAGATTAGGATGTTTAAGTTACTTCCCACACAACTGATGCTTTTATACAAACTGAAAGTAAATTGTTTGACAGGAATTAACCCTGCAGCAATCTACAGTTAAACATCTTTACTTTTAGCTATGTGATATAAATCTATCATTTGAAACCATGTCAAATATTTTCTGTTAAACAGATCAGACAAGTTTGTTTAAAGTCTTTGCATTCTGTTCATTCTGTAAGCTGTGGTTCTTCTGGAGCTGTTAGAGACTGAACTTTCTTAGTCAAACTAGCAGTCTGCTTTCTCAATTTCTCAACATATAAACCATAATCTGTGCTTTATAATCTCTAAATACAAAATTACAGCTGAAAGAACAAAGAAATATCTAAATAAAAAAATAAATAATATAAATAAATATAAATTTATTTAAAATAAAAAATACAAAAGAAAAATAAATAAAATTAATAAATAAAACTTACACTAGCTAGGCTGTCCAGATCCACATCAGCTGAAGATGATGTGAAAATCTGTGAAACACAACAAACTGTTTAAGACAAACATCAAGAATATATTGCTGACATACAGTAATACATAAGCTAAAAAGAAATATTTGCTGTAGTAATATAAATAATAATAACAACAATAAATACATTTTTCAACATTATTCATTATTTTCGTTTTACTTAACTACAGCAATTTATACAGACATACATACATTAACTATATGCGCCAAAACTAGTTAAGTAAAATAAATCTTTCAAAATATAATAATAATAATAATAGTAATAATAACAACAACAACAACAACAACAACAACAACAACAGATCTATTATAATTATAATTTTTTTTTTTCCAAATTGATACTCTTATAAGTACTTAGTTCTTATATTTGGTGTTAAAGACTGAAACAATATTTACATCAAAGAATGGCGAGGTGTCAAAGTTAATGGACTGAGCATTGAGGATCTGCTGAAGGTTTTCCAATCCAGAGTCAATGGTCTCCAGATGATCACTTAGTTCTGTCCTGTGGTAGAAAGAGAAAAAGAAAATCATCTCTCAAACACCACACACAAACCAGCCAGTTTCACTCTCCAAAAACCAAACACTCTCATTTAATGTTTACTTTTACAAAAGCAGCCAAATTTGCTTCAGCAATAACAGGAAGCATTTAAACACACTCTTAGAAAAAACGGGAGAGAGGCCGGTCCCCAGAAAGATCAAAACTGTGGTGATGATGTCATAGAGGGAGGCGGGGCTGCTGACCTCATCACATTAGTATCCAATCAGAGGTTGGAGGGGAACAGGGGTCAAAGGGTGATTGGGTAATTGGAGGATTCAATGAGAACACAAAACATGCGTCTTGTTTCAAATGCCATGCCACACTCCGTACTTTCTTCCCACTAGACATCATAAATTGTGCGATCATGCCATTGCACTTCTCAAATTAAGCTCAGGACCCCCCTGAACACCCTATTCACGCTCTCTACCACCTCCAGCACACCTGAGGCCACCAACGACCAATCAGCACTCAGCGTTTCTCAGGTATACTGGGGCAGAAATGAGTGAATGAGCCTGAGAAGACAAGCTAAGCGCAGTTAGCGTCTATGTGTTCAAGCACAGCGTCAGGCGTTCTGGGGACGGATCGGCCGACTGAAATGCTGACCCGGGATAAGGCCTGAGGTGTAGAGACGAGGTGGAGAAGCCGGAGAAAAGGCGAGAGATCTCAGACATCTGAGGATAACTGAAAAGACAGAAGCACAACACGGCACTGGAGACAGCAGGGGGAGCTACACACATCAACAGGCCTCTGTCACAGTCAAAAACGGGGCTGTTTTAGGGGGAACGAGAACTAGAGCCAATATAGGCTGGGGTGAAGTACAGATCGTTCTGAATTGGGTTTTTATTGAAGTCCAGGTGTTTTGAAGCCACCAGACATTGCCGAATGGTTATAAAGGGTTGTAAAACTGCACTATTAAAAGTATTTCCTCAATGAAAATCAATTATATTCTTGGACAAACCTCAATTTCCTGTAAAAAAATTAAATAAATAAATTTAAAAAAAGATATATATATATATATATATATGTGTGTGTGTGTGTGTGTGTGTGTGTGTATATATTTATTATTTTTTATTTATTTATTTATTTATTTTTTTTAAAATAAGCCTTAGGTTTAGGTCTGTAAATCTATAAAGGTGAACCACCAAGAATATCCAGTTAAGTACATCTCAGTTTTAATTAGTCTTAATTTTCAAAGAACAACTTGAAAACTGATCACGTTCGATTTGCACAGAAACATCAAGCAAATCAAACTCAATTCATGTGCAGCCATATGAACTTTGATATTATATTCAGCTAATAGCCTGATTATTTTGCATGCTAGTGCTTTAACGTCATGAGTTTTATTAATTTGCAAAACAACAACCATCAAGTACACATTAGCCTGCACTTTAATTACTTGTAAAATAAAAGGTCCTCAAATTCAGTGCCATAGGGGCCATGAGATGAATTGACATATGAAATAATGCACTGGCTCACATGAATATCTGGAAAAGTATTAGTATTAGTCACTATGCCAGTCTAAATCGAGAAGCCAAAGTCCACAAATAAGTCCAGCTGAACAGTTAGTTAAGAGCAACGCTTCTGCAGGACATTTGTTTTTAAAAAAAGATCTGCTCATTCCGTTTCATTTCTGATTGATGTGGAAATGGATAGTTTACCCAAAAGTAAAAATTCTGTCAATAAATACCACATGCTTATTTTTATTTGTACAAAATTTAATAGAAGCAATTTAGAAGAAAGTACATAATGCTCTTTTCCATACAATGAAAGTGGATGGGGACCATAGTTTTCAAGCTTTAAAAAAAGGACAAAACAGTGTTATTTTAGTATCACTGATATCCTATTATAGTTTTTGTTAATATTTTGAAATAAGACTTTATATTATATTTTGTTTTCACTTCAATTTTAACATTCTACAAATTTTGTTGTGTTTTTGTCATTTATTTTTTTCATGCGTCTATAATGTGTTTTTATTCATTTTTATTTTTAGCTTATTTAGTTTGAGTTATTTTAGTATTTGAAGTTAAGCTAAATGACAATAAGAAATGTTACCTTGGTAGCTAGCTGAAATAAAATGAAGTTTGCTGAAATAAAATAAGTTGTTTATTTTATTTCAGTTAACATTTAAGTAATGAAAAATGGCTTTAGTTTTAGTTAACGATAACAACCCTTGGACAAAAAAGCACCATAAAGTGTCAAAGTAGTCCATTCAATTCATTCAAGTTTTCTGAAGCCATATGATCATTTTGTGAGAACAGCCCAATAATTGTAATTCATAACCAAAATCTTCCCTTGCTTCTTTCACATTAAAACTGCTGTTTGTGATCTGAGAATGTTTGTTTGCATACATATATCATGAATGTGCCAGAAAAAGTGGTCACCATCCACATCCGCTTCTTTTTTGTGCTACAAAGAACACAAATCAATAAGCTAATGATGACAGAACTTTTGTTTTTGGATACACAATCCCTGCTGAGGCCATTAGGATCGCAACAAGAAAGGGTGCTATGGGAATAAAGTGTTACTCGGTAAGCGGAGACTGTGAATACAGAAGTAACAGCTTTGCTTGTCCTAATCGAATGTTGGTAAAACTCACTTGTCCAAGCAGGCCACGCTCAGACACTTCTGGTCGTTGGGAGGCGGGGTCGGGGCGGTGACGGGCTCGCTCTCCTGGAGGATAGAGTTGATGAAGGTTGTAGGGGAAAGAGGCGTGTCCACAGGTACACCTGATACCGCCCCCACTTCAACTTCAACAGGACACACCTCTTCCACCTCAGGACTGTAGGCGGGGCTAGACGGCTCTTCCTTGATGTGGACCAACGGGCTTGTTCTACAATAAAAAAAATAAATAACTAAATAAAAAAAGAGCAGACTTGTTATAACAGCTTCAGGACTTTCAAAACAACAGCTTTCAAAACTTCAGGACTTTCAATGTCAACATGCTCTAACAATGTTAGACAATCGCAAATTAAGTAGACAAGACTTACATAGAGGTAAAAACAGTTAAAGTGTCATCAGAAAGTATATTTTCTAATATTAGAGTAAAGGAAAAGGAACTTGCCTGTCTTCGACCCACTCTTCCGTGGCCACAGGGTTGGACTGCGCCAGTTCAGTGATATCAGAAATGATCGGCCCTGTCTTGACAGGCGATTCTGAGGTGAAGACACCTGTTCCTGTGAAAGCTGTAGAGGAGGGCTGCACACAAGAAAACATACATTACACTTAACAAACCTAACAATCATTGGTAAATTCAGCTCATGGTTTCACGCAGTACTCACAGAGATAGCGGGAGATGACTCAAGTGAGTACTGCCGAGAGTATTTGGGCATGGAGTGCGTGGAGCTGCCATCATTCAACATCAGGGGCCTGTGAAAAATCCCCCATAAAATAAAGGGCAAAAGAAAAGGAGTGAAAAGTTAGAAGAGACGACAATCACACTATTTCAATATTTAAATGGCAAGCTATCAATGTGGATATAGGTGTTAATGTTAATCTGAGGTTGACTTGCATCTTTCGTTTCACTCCCAGGACTCTGTTGGACCGCGCCAGTGTGATCAAGAACTGAATGAGCTGTGGAAACAAAGAATAATCGATTACTACTTTTTTCTTTGACATTCTCATGTATATATAACTTCTAAAATACATTCAGATGATACTTTTTTTTTTTTTTTTTATAAATACATCAGTTTAGTCTATGAATAAAAACATTGTCTATTTATATTAAAAACAGTGGAGTCCAGAAAAATATGGATGTAGATGAGTTTATTTCTTCATTGGAACAGATTTGGAGAAATTTAGCATTATATCACTTTCTCACCAATTGAATCCTCTGCAGTGAATGGGTGCCGTCAGAATGAGAGTCTAAACAGCTGATAAAAACAATCGCAATAATCCACAAGTAATCCACTCCAGTCCATCAATTAACATCTTGTGAAGTGAAAAACTGTGTGTTTGTAAGAAACAAATCCAACATTAAGAAGTTTTTAACTTCAAACCATTGCTTCTGGACAACAGACCATAATCCATAATAACAGTTCCTCCAGTGAAAAGTCCATCTCTTGCTGTCTTCTCACATCAAAATGCACAACATATTTGTTTAAAACTGTGTTTGATCTGTGCATATTTCTCTCCTGATTCAGACAAGACTACTTTTTCACTAGAGGAAGCAATATTATGGATAGAAGATGGATGGAGGACTCGTATTTTAGCTGTATTTGTTTATTACAAACATGTGAAGCAAAAAGCTGCAAGAAATTAAATGATGGCGTGGAGTCTTGTGGATTATTGTGATGTTTTTATCAGCTGTTTGGACTCTCATTCTGATGGCACCAATTCACTGCAGAGGATCCACTGGTGAATTAAAATGAACCGTTTCACACCCAGATTTGTCATATTATGGAAGTAAAATGTGATGCTTATGCCGTTTCATTTTGACTTTAAACTGATAAGGTTGCCTTTGATGCTGGATTGGATGAACTTTTAACTGAAAAGGCTTTGTTGCGAAAGACTTTACCAACAAATGTATGTCACTCTGAAAGCATGAAAAAGTTCCTCTGATATTACCTTATTGACGACTTTCTGCTGTTGAGCATGTTTCTGTCTCAAAGTGGCAACTTCCCTCCAGAGTGCCTCATTCTCACTGCGGGAGAGAGACAGAAAGATGTAATATAACGTTTCAGGCAATGAGTATCAGGACTGAAATTTTCATGCATGTTTTGTTCACAATGAACATGACAAACATGACACTAAACTTCGTAAACGGTAACAAAGATCTCTGGGGTGGTTGTTTTTTTTTTCAGGGTGACTGAGCAAGGCCTGCTTCTCTTAAACTCTATTCCCTTGACACTGATAAAATGGCATTTTAAGTGTGCGCTCACGAGTCCAATATGGCCACAGACACACGGCCTGAACACAGTCCAGCACACAAGAACAAAACCACAGGCCAATACTGAACATCACTGTGGTGGAAATGGAAAATTCAAACACAACAATGCCAAAGAAATCCTACAAGTTAAAGGATAATTGAAATCATGAACAAAAAAAGTATGAAAGACACAAAAAAAAAAATAAATAAAATGTATACTACACAAACAACTATATGGTCCTTCCATAAGCACAGCCAAACTGCCTGAAAAATCTGCCTAAGAAACACAACATATAGAAAACTTTACCCATATAATGTCACATTTTTGTGTCACAAAAATTAAATCTGGCTTCACTTCATTAAGAATCATTTCATAAGGGTCCTATGAATTAAAACCATCACAGTCCATCAAAACATACATATATATAATGTATATGTGTGTATATATATATATATATATATGAAAAAAAAATACAAATTACACAATGCTTAGATTAAGTAAATAAAATAATAAATAATATTTATAATTTATTTAAAATATTAAAAAAAAGTTGTAAATAAAACACTCTTTAATTACTGGAGTATGTTTTACAAGAAAATATCAGTCTTTCTACTTTCACATGTTACTTGCCATTACTTAGTAGTATTTGTAAAATTGACTAGCAATTTCTGAGTGAAAAAGATCTCAAAGTAAATCCTCCTTTTTTTCCAGTGTAAACTATCAGGAATATTTGACTTGAGTGACATCATCTGTGTCTGACATTCATCTCATGGACTCCCTGCGGACGGGTCTCTTATATCGGGCAAGAGACAGAGATTATGAGAGGACACAGCTGCATTATAACCCAGCGTCGCTCGTCTGTAAAACAGCAGAGTGCAGGAAGAAGCTCTTTAAGAGTCCCCTCCTCCCATCGTGTGACGTTCCCCCGCTCACCTCTCAGCAGATGGGATGGGGATTCCAATATGCAGGGTGATCACACCTCTCCCAAATCTCCATTCAGACTCAGAGCGACACAAATTGGAGGCAATTTCCTTTAAAATCTCCTTCATACCAAAACAGACTTTCAAAAAAAAATTAACAACAATCCAAATAAAAATCCAACTTGAAATAGGGCTGTTGCTATAATAGTTTAAATCACAATTTGTTTAAAGTTATTTTGAATAATTGTACATTTTTAAATTTTGAAATCAGATAATTTTGTTTGAAAGGCATGAAATTAAATTAAGAAATAAAATATTAGTATCACCCACAGTATATTTTACTCTTTGATGACATTTTACACTGAACTTTAACTTGATTTATGAATAAATTAGCCATTACAAATTAGCGTTATCTATTTTATTTTTATGTGTTGGCTGCATATTTATTAAAAATACACACCTGTGGTAATGTATTAACTGTTTTAAATACATTTAACAACATGAAACATTAAATACGCTGTGTTAAATACAAGCTCTATTTGGACGCTCCAATGGCAGCTTATGGGGCAAACATACAGAAATAAAATACATATTTGTTTTTAAATATTTTTGAATACTGAAATATTAAATCTAAATAAATAATTTTAATATTTGTAGTATTATTGAAACATAATTTTAATGCAGAAAATTCTCTCAATTTTACATTAACTTCAGCAGTCATTCTGAAAACACATTACATTTATTGACATTAATATAAAATTTATAATTAACTTTAAATATAGTTAAGGTGACAGAACATTAGATTGACTGATATTAAAATATTTTTAAGTTATTTTAAAATTATTTTATGAAGTTTTTGCAGGGGTGACATCCAATATTCTACCTGTGTGTGTACCAGCAGACCACTCGTGTGTGTGTGTGTGTCACAAACACGTGACAAACCCTAGAGACCCGTCCAGCTGTGAGAGCGGAAAGTGACAAAATGCCTTTGGACAAGCTGAGAGCAGCTGCCAAACCACGTCACACTGGCGTGAGGACGGCCGTCCGTTTTAGAGCCATGACTAACAGGATTTAAAAAGGTGAAGCATTAAGGAGCGGTCACAAACCCCGCAGAGATTAACCCACATTCACTTCTTAAGCGTTACACTTTGAACTGCTATTGATATCAACCCAGCATAACACTGGATAAAGACTAGCCGCTTGGCTGTCAACAAGCCAACTGTTACATCAGTCAAACTTTTCCCACTAGGTTTAGGACCAACATGAATGCCAGTTTAGATACGAAACAGTCACTTTAATTAAACAAACTAAAATTATGACTAAAAATATAACAAAAAATAAAAACAGAAAACGTAAAAATAAAAACGAATTCAGAATATTAATAAAAACTATCATAGTATCTCACTGATATATAAAATAAGAATGATCTGAATTTGAATTTTACCTCGGTGTGTATAAATAAATGAATAAATAAATAAAGATGACTTTAAATAGACAGATAGATAGACACAGACAGGATGCACTCACAGTTCTGAACTTACTATGGAAGTCTATTGGACATACATACATACATAAATACACTGCAGAAAATATTATTTTAAGTATTATTAAATATTCACATTTTTCCCAGTAGGTTTAGGAACTACATGAAAGCCAGTTTAGACACTAAACAGTCACTTTAATTAAACTAAAATTTAATTAGTAAATGTAAATATAAAAGTAAAAAAAAACTCATTTAAAAAGTTAATAAAAACTATTATAGTACCTCAATACTAAAATAACACTGATCTGAATTTATACCCCAGTTTGTGAAAACAAACAAACAAGTAAATAAATAAATAAATAAATAAATAAAATGCACTCACAGTTCTGAACTTACTAAGGAAGCCTATTGGGCAAACATACACAAATACAAAGCAGAAAATACTCTTTTAAATATTATTAAAATATTTAAATATGAAACTGAATAAAAGTCAGTAATTTTAATATGTTTAATATTACTATAACACAGAAAATTCTTATAATTCCTTTAATAAGGACTAAAGGCTTGGCTGACAACAAGCCAACTGTTACATCAGTAAAACTTTTCCCAGTAGGTTTAGGAACTACATGAAATCCAGTTTAGACTAAATGAATCTAGAACCGGAAGAGGAAATGGATAAAGAGTCAAATGTTTTGGCCAAACCTAAATGCAATGTGACTTACTGTTTGAGGGTGCTGATTTTGGAGTCTATTGACTCCTGCTTGCCCTTCATGAACTGGACATCTGTGACCATTTTAGACATTTCTTCAGTGGTCATCTTGAAGTCCTCATGTTTAATATTCGACACCTGCAGATGGACACAATGAAAACGTCAAAAGATACGGACTGAGGAGTGTGCGTGTGTGATTAGAGGGCTGAGTCGAGTCTGTCATGACCCGTTTCTGAACTCTCACGTAGTGGAAAGCATGTGTTAATGGTTTGATTTCTGCCCCGAGCTGGACATTTGGACAGAGCAGGAGAGGAAAGACTATAAATCGGAGGGTTGGAAAGTGGCGTCGATGGAGCATCAGTGACGCCAGATTAAGTGCCCCAGAACCTTGGCCTTTAATCCACACGTCTCCAGCTGGCTTCCTCTCAGACCTGCTGATTATCGCAATCTGTCACTGAGCCAACGTGAAAAAGAGGGACATTGGAATTCAAAGTGGCCCAAGGAAACCCAGCAGAGCACATGGAAACCATCACAGACAAAAAAAACGTTTTACTTGATCTGGTTACCTATCACCAGACTCTGTGCACTCAGAACTCTGCAAATTTCTGGAGAATGGAAATATATGAACTACAAATATCCGAACAGAAGAGGAGTGTTTCTTAAACGGTTTGGTTAATTCCTGCTCTCCATTTACTCCATGAAATATACCTGTGGGTTTGGTCATCATCATAAATATATCTTATTTATTTTATTTATATATATATATATATATATATATATATATATATATTTTTTTTTTTTTTTTTCCCTTTTCCCCCTCAAACGTTTTAATTTCAAAGGCTCCCAAAAACAATGATCCCCCAACAAAAACAGCTACATAGTTTCATGTACAAAGACATATTTATACCGTATGAAACAAGTATCAACTGTGATGATAGAAAGACGTGTTATATATCATGTATTTACATATTATTTGATATTATAAAGATAAAACTATATGCAGATTTGTTTTATTTCTGAATGCTACAAACTAAGGCTGTCAGTATAATAAAATTCTAATTATAATTATAAAACAACAAATGTAGTAAATATGAAAAAAAACTGCATATTAATTAAATATGTTGAAAGATAATAAAAAAAATAATAATTTTAAATATTTAGTAAAATATTTCTGGACCCTAGTTTGAAAACCTTTGTCCAGAAAATTCAAATGTATCAGTCAAATTCATCAAGTGTACATGAGGAAAAAACAAAACAAAAAAGAAAGTCTTCACTGCTAGTTACACACCTACATTACAAACTACACAATGTCTGAAAGCCTCTGCTAGAGCTCAGTAAGAAAAGTTCATTTATAATCTCACTTTATCATGTTTTTCCCTGTGGGAGAATATAATTCTGGCAAATGTTTATTCATAAGTGAAATGCTGCAGGTTTTAAAGCCAAACATGAGCAACAGGGAATCCCCCAAAACCCAGATCAATTCAGACCGCATTAGTGGTCTGACATCATGACTGTGTCCTAAATGAACTTCAGCCTGACTGTAAAGCTGCTTTGGATCAAAAAAGCCCCTCTGAAATACCAACTAATTATAAAAACCTGGAGATCATTCAAAACTCAAGGTCACTGCAGTTTCTATCTCATAAACACCCCGCTCATATATTCTCAGATGTTTCAAGAAAGGCAGGCCATCAGGAAGATAAGTTTCTCCCTACCGTTGTGACTTTCCTCTTGATGTTTTCCAGCAGATGCTCCTGTCCGCGGATGAAATATGGATGCTGGAATTCTGTATCATCTTTCTCTGGTTTTACCAGCCCACCCTGCTCGATGTGGACAACTTTCCGAAAACCATCTAAAAATAATATATTAACGTGTTATAAGCACAGATATCATATATTAACTGTTTTTGGCTTTAAACTCAATTAGTTTTTAAGTATATAAAGAATACAGCAGCTAGAATAAGCATCTGAGCACCTTGAAAAGTGCTCTATAAATAAAACTTATTATTAATATCAAATATATCTAAACTGTTAAATGTGGACAATCAGGGATTAACATAACGAAACACTGTAAAATGGTTTTGAAACAATGTGTTTTGCGGAAAAAAAGCTATAGAAATAAACTAACTTAACTTAAAATATTGCTATTCATCCACATTATTGCATTTTCCAACAAAAGACAAATCAAAATCTTCCATATTGACAACCTAAACATTTATTCTAAACTTTCATGACGTAAAACTAATCATTATGCATAAAAAATTTATTTTCAAAGAACTTTAAAAACCATAGTGTGCCAAAGTGCTGTACAAGTAAAAAATTACAATAAAATGGAATACATTAAAAATCTAATTAAAAATAGAGATTAAAAAAAATACATCTTAATGATCTTTAAAAATAGTGAAGTCCTCACCAAACAAATATGTCTTGAGATGGATTTTAAGCATGTAGACTTCATCTTACTTGGGAAATTAGGTTTATTACGTAGTTACACAAAATCCTCTTATACTTACACATATTGAGCTGGCGAACAAAACTGGCCATGTTATTGTGCTTAAAATACTTCGGCAGAACCTCTTTGGAAAACCTGCCCTGGTCAAACACATGGAAGCTGTTGCCGCTCTGAAAACACATCAGAAATGATTAAAACATCTACAACAGATCTACAAGATGCACAAAGATTCAAAACAGCTTCAGTTCATTCTGAAATTGAAACAGATCTGTAGCCTTTCCTGACGGTAAGCCTAAACAAAGACAAGCACCAGCCAAATCCACTTATAATACTCCAGATTTAGACAAGTGACAAATACTATTAATCCAATACTTCACACGTTCTTATCAGAGTTTATTTTGTGTCTCTGGTTTAAATCTAAACTGGCTCATGACGACTGAATCTAAACTAAAAAGGCAAATCTGTTAGCTATCTCAGGCCCTTTTAACACAAGCCGCTTATAACACAAGGTAAAACCTACAGTAAATTCAGGCTCCTGTGCCTCCATATCAGAGGTTACTTTAGGACGTGCCGGTTCAGGCCTAGACTAGCTCATCACAAACGAATCTAACTACAATCCAGATCTGTAAACCTTCCTCAAACCATCTGAAACCCACGATCAGACTCGACACTCACAGGACTCCAGCAGATTAACGGGTCTGTGTCCGGATCCTCCACCAGCGTCCAGAGTTTGGTTAGAAACGCAGGTACATTACTACCTGAGACCATCACACCTCCAGGCCCCACACTGTGATACTCCATCACAGATAGTTTAGTGATTGTTTCTGACGATAATAACACCTCTGTAATGAGTCACTGATGAAGAGCAGAGTCACACACTCAAAGTGTAGCTGAACGAACGGAGTTTACGCTCTTCGAATACACCAATCTGATTCTATTTCCTCCTCGCAGTATCCGGATCCAGTTTAGAAAGCGATATATAAGATTAAATTAATCTGAATAAGTGTTTTTGATCGTTTAGAAGTAGTGGAAATTTCCATTAAATCCCCACAGCGTAAAAACTGCGTAGAAACAAACTGCGCTGAGAAGAGTCGCGCTCTGATGACGCAACCGCGACGCGCGTTTAAAAATATCCCACAATGTTTTAAAGCGTTTAGACACAAAACACATTTGTAAAATCTTAAATTTATTTTTTAAGTGTGTTTGAAATAATTAATTTGCACAAATAAAAGGTTTAACTGTGCACGCGTTCACCGTTGAACTTTAACCTTTTGCTTCAAACGCAGTTTTAATAAAACACACTCAAATCTAAGGTATTATATTTTTTAGAAACGACAGATTGTAAGAAAATGCAGACTAATGATATCTGAAAACAGTTTATTTAAGAAAATAAGTAAAACAAACCGAACGCGTCGCTGTTTGACCTTTGACGTCATGGATTCAAACCCACGTGGTCGCATTTTCAGCATGCGTCCAACTCACAGCAGCACCATGAGTAAATTAAAAAATAAGAAAAGAAATTTAGAAGAGAATGAAGACGAGCAGGTATGATTTGTTATTATACTGATGTAACATTGTTTTGAAGCAGTAAGAGGCAGTTTATACATAATGCATTATATAATAACACGTGTGTTTATGTAGCGCGAGGTTGACTTGAGGCGTTCTGACGAATTGATTACATGTATATTATATATTTAATGAGTGTTAATAAACTGTCAATAGACGCTTGTGTTCACAAAGCACGCGTCCCACTTTCCCTACATTCCCCTAAATTTTGAATTGTGCTTTTGTAGGAAATTCATTATGAAAGCAAAATTTGGTTTAAATGTGTGTTTATAATTATGCAGTAATGAGTGTTTGTTTTGATGCATTTGTGATGGTCTTTCTTTCTCAGCTGCCCATCTTTGATAAGGACGGCGGTAAAGATGGTCATCTAGATGATGGTGATGAAGATCAGGGTGATCTGTCAGACAGTGAAGAGAGCGTCTTCTCTGGGCTTGAAGAATCAGGCAGTGACAGTGATGATGAGGAGGAGGAGGAGGATGAAGAGGATGGTTCTGAAGAAAAGAGCTCAGAAGATAAAACAGCCGACGGTGATGGAGATGATAAGCTGTCCGCCAAAGATGTCAGCAAACCTCAGGTACTATGAACCAGCATGTCCACACTTTTTGTGGTGGAGATTTAAAGTGGTGAAATCCACTCTAAATTTATATTTATCAGGACTTATAGTGTGCAGGAGACAGATTTATGTCACACAACTGTGAGGAACATTTTGATGTGCTCTCTGGTGACATGAAATTGTGTTTTGAAGGATTCTTTAAAAGACTCATTATTGGTCCATAAAGTAAAAAAATAAATACTCATATAATCATACATAATATCAGAGTTGTAGACCATAAATTCCTGGTTTATGTATTTATTCTTTAGCCCATAGATGCATGTCGATGCCATCAATAAATTTACAGTTTAAGATGCAAAAAGGCGTGATATTATGCCATATGCATCTGCGATCATGAAAGTGAAAGTCGTGACGTATTGTCAAGTATGGTGACCCATACTCGAAATTGGTGCTCTGCATTTAACCCATCCAAGTGCACACACACAGCAGTGAATAGTGAACAAACGCACACACACACACCGTGAACACACACCCGGAGCAGTGGGCAGCTATTGCTCCAGCGCCCGGGGAGCAACTGGGGGTTCGGTGCCTTGCTCAAGGGCACCTCAGTCATGGTATCGAAGGCAGAGAGAGTGCTGTTCATTCACAATCCCCACCTTCAATTCCTGCCGGTGCGAGAATCGAACTGGCAACCTTCAGGTTACAAGCCCAACTCCCTAACCATTAGGCCATGACTTCCCCATGCCATATGCATCTGCGATCATCTAGACTACTTGCACAATTTCCTATTTGTAATCTTTATGTTTGACCTGCAAAAGGCCAGTCAAGAGACTGCTAGTCTTTTCAGCAGCATGAATAATCTCACTGACAGGAATATTCATTTTAATCAAACCACAGTATGTCATTATGTGTATTTGTGCTGCTTGTAGTGATTTCAGTGCTGAAAATAGAGGGAATATTATCATGATTAGGTGGTAGCTGGAAGTTCCGATTTGATCAGACATGGTAATTTGCCTGAAAGTTTGAGAGCCATTGTTTTTTTGTGTTATATGCTAGCTATGTTTGCAGCTCATTGGCCTGTGCAGATGTAATTTCCATTAGAACTGTATTTGTTATTGCCAAATGTATTGCATTTAGCTGACTTTCTGTCATATGGAGTGTCACAGTTCCAGACAGTGTTTTGGAATTCCAAAGTAACTCCAAAGTGAATTTGGACACTTCAGCCAGTCTGCATCTCATTGCATTTTGTAACATGATATCAAAGCAGCTTGATTTAAAGAGAAACACTAGTATTTGCATTTATTCATTTAGCAGATGCTTTTATCTAGATATCTAAAGTGATTGTAAGGAAGCAATAACATGAAAGGTGCTAAAAAATACAACGTTTCAGACATTTTCTAGAGCAGAGATTCTCAACCTTTTTGACCCCATTCAATAACTGCATGAAATAATTATAATTAAAATAGTTAAATTCCATAATGCCGGACTGAACGCATTGCAGGGTTCACACTTTTTATGACCAATCAATTTATATAATGTTTCCAGTGTTCATTATTCGCAAGTAGCAGTTTCTGCTGAATAAAATATTTCTGAGCTTGACATAACTACAAAAAAAATAATATTTATTATAAACATTAATGACTTTTCAAGGCCTGGAAATCACACTTTTAAAATTCCCTTTAAAATGAGATATAGCTAAGCATAAAAAAAAACAAAAGAAAACAAAATATAAAATATGTGTTGATTTTTAGCTGTTTTAGGTTATTCAGAAAGTTGTTCTGTGCATATGATAAACCTGTACTGTAGTGTATATGTCTGACGTTTTTCTTTAAAATTAGCATTTCTTTCTGCCTACAATGTATAGGTTTCTATGTAAGTACTGGTACTTCTGAATGGGTTGAGATTGGGATGTAGCGCAATTGAAGTGAAAGTACTTGATGAACATATACTATGTGTGGAGAGCATTCACTCGTTATCTCATTTTTGACCAAGATGGCTTTTAGAAGCTTTTGCATTGGAACTCTTCATATATACATTATTTACTAATTTATTATATATATATATATATATATATATATATATATATATTTATTTATCTATTTATCTATTTATCTAGCTATCTATCTATCTATCTATCAGCGGAAGTTAAAAGCAGCTCGTAAATGTATTTAATTGTCTCATTAATGTTTAGCACAGTTGCCATTGCTAGGAAACGCTTGTTTTGTTTACTGTGTAGAGACCTGCTGAAATCGCGTTTGGTCTCGTACTGTATCGCGTATCTTGTCAGTGTCTGTACTTGCTTGGATATTTGTTGTGATAAAAGGAAAGTGTGTTCAAGCGCCAACAGAAGACAGTGTAAAGAAATACTCTTTGAGAGAAGCAGTCTATCAGCGGAAGTTAAAAGCAGCTCGTAAGTTTATTTAATTGTCTCATTAGTGTTTAGTGCAGTTGTCGTTGCTAGAAAACGCTTGTTTTGTTAACTCTGTAGAGCAGTGGTTTTCAAACTTGTTCCTGGGGACCCACAGCTCTGCACATTTTTCATGTCTCCCTAATTTACACACCTGATTCAGATCATCAGCTCATTAGGAAAGAGCTCCTTGAACTCAAATGAGTGTGTCAGATAAGGGAGACATGCAAAATGTGCAGAGCAGTGGGTCCCGAGGAACAGGATTGAAAATCACTGGTGTAGAGACATGCTGAAATCGCGTTTGGTCTCGTACTGTATCGCGTACCTTGTCAGTGTCGACTTGTGCACTTGCTTGGCCATTTGTTGTGATAAAAGGAAAGTTTGTTCAGCTGAATTCAATTAGTATTTTGTTAGACGGGTATAAAAAAAAACTTAGTTTACCGCAGTCGAGGTAGCCGTTGTGTGAAGACCGAAGAGGGTAAAGACCATCGACTCTACCGTGCGACTCCACTAGGGATGGTTCGATACCATAGTTTTGGCTTCAGTACGATACCAGAATGTAATACCTCGGAATTGATACCATAGGTGACAAATAACCAGCCTCAAAAGATAATTGAATTGAAAACAATTTTTTTTTTAAAATGATAATAATACCAACAGATTCATATCTTAATACCTTTTGAATCAAACTGTAACAAAAAACCTACAGGGAACATAGGTTACATTTTGATGTTGGAGAAAAAAATATATAACTGAAGTAATACAATGAAAATATATTCAAATCTTCTTATCTTTTCAGTGCAAACACATAGTGCACTGCAAACAAAAGGTCTCAAAATGTAACAAAAAATCTACTGGGAACATAGGTTACATTTTGACTGAGTTTGAAAAGAAAAAA